>JAJIYU010009293.1:0-17151 GCA_030144865.1 Tinospora cordifolia | reverse complement strand
TTCATTATTTACTCATGTGAATAGCCTGCATTATTTGATTTATTTTCCATGATATGTGTGATGGTTGACATGATTGAAATTGTTTGTAAAACTAAAATAAGACGATGGTTTGTTAAGAATCTACGTACCGGTACGATTGACGAGCCTGAAGCAGATCGAGGTGGCATCTCTTATATGTCATTGCTTGAGATTGTCGAGCTACAAGGCGGATCGTAGGTGTTCCCACCCAGAGCTGTATGCGACAGCTTGAAGTCTTTGAGAGATGGTACGACGTCGCGATAAGTACTCTCTCTTAGGTTGTGATGTGAGTGTCGATTGATTTTAAATAGTTATTGGAACCTTCTGAGATTTGATTGGATCACAGGCAATACCGAAAGACATCTCAACCCTCTTCCAGTCCTAGATTTCAACTAAAATAAATAAATGTTTGAACGCCTAATGTTTGAAAGTGTTTGTAATGTTTGAAAGTGTTTGTAATGTTTTGGATTGGGTCTGTATAATGCATATGATGTGTGGGATCGATCCACTAAGCTTTCGAGCTCACTTCCACTTTAATTTTCAGGTATGGACCTAGACTACGTAATCTATGTCAGAAGACTTGTACTCTGATTGAACACCTTGTTGGGAAGGTCGTCCAGGATAGGTGACTTGGAAGTCTTGTTTTATATATTTTACTGGAGTGTTTTAATGTATTTACATTGGTTTAACTTTGGTTGTTTTATCTTTTAATGGTTTTCCTTGTTTAACGACTTTGGGTTGAATGAATAGTTTTAAAGTATTATCCACTGCATTTTGATGACTTGTATTAAGAAACCCAGGGAATGTTTCGAGAAAATTATTTTAACTCTTCTATTTTGTATGAGAAATTATCCAGACATTGACTCGAGAACTAATGATTATAAATTGTATTCTGAAGAAAAAGATTTTTGACAGAAGAAAGTTTTAGTAGCATCTCGATTTTCAACGGGTGACGATTCACACGTGAGGTAACATGTAAACGAAGGTCCAGTAAAAAATTAGGGTGTTACACCTTTGTGTATATATATATATATATATATAAGAAGGTTAGGGTTCCCTCAACCTTGTATTTTTTAGTTTCAATCATAGGACCGCAATTTTTGGTCCAGGAAAATGGTTTTGGCACTGTTCTTAATCGTAGGACCGCGTACCAGAACCGTGGTCTCACGTCCTCAACCAAAATCATGAGTTTCTTGACACAGGACCACCAATTTTGACGTAGGATCGTGATCCTAATTTGGGGACCATAGCCTTGCGTCTTCTTTTTTTTTTTTTTTAAACTACTCTTTAGGGTGTCACGTTCTTGGATCTTCAACGTTAAAGATTAAGAATCAATTCGTTATTGTTAGTAATTAAAATATTTAAAATACTTTTAAATCATATTCTAATGATTCTCTATGCAATATGACGTATAGTGTTGAAGGTTATCATAATAGATGAGTTTTAAGTGTAGTTCTGCTTTTGTGTACCCAGTAGAAGGAAGAAGTATTGCAATAACCAAAAAGCATAGGTGACGAATGAGAAAAGGAAAATAGACAAATTATAGCGGTAAGGTACAACGATAACCAAAATGAATTAAAGAAGAACTGCTATAGTACCATAGTAGAGTACTGTAGTAACCAGAATGGATTGAAGAAAAAACACCATAGTATCGCAATTGAATACCACAGTAATCATAATGCAAATACAGAAATGAATAAGGAAAACTACAATACCATGGAAGGGTACCACGGTAACCAGAATACGATGAAGAAGAGGCATTTCAATACTGTGGTAGTGTACCACGGTAACTAGAGTAAAAATTCAAAAAATAAAGGAGGAAATAAGGACAATACTGCCACAATAGAGATCGGTACTGTGGTGATTTGCATGAAAAACAACCTTTTGTGCATGTTTCTCTCATCCCTTGTTTTCATATGTTCATGGCATCTTAATACCTTAAACTATAAACCATGAATCATGCATTGAGACTCGATAGAATACTTATCCCTTTCTTTGATCAACCAGTTCTCACCTATGCTTCAAAAAAATCTTCTTGAATCCTTCTAGGTTTTGTTTTGATGATGGGAGTAAACCAAAGCCCTAAAAGTTGTTACAAGGGAAATCAAATCTCAAAAAGAAGAAGAACAGAATGTGATCATCATCTAGACGTCGGCTTTACCTCATATAATGTCTTGAAGCATTTCATATGGCTTGAAATCCCCATTACTATGCAGGCTCTTGTGTCGTTCACCTATTGCTACTAGGGTTGTCATGTGGGATGGCTAGGGAACGAAGGAAGGACAAGAAGAAGGCTAGGAGAAGAAAGAAGAGGAAGTGAATGTCATGTTTGCATGAGAGTGAGAATAAAGGGTGCCCATACTAGGTTTTTATAGAATTAGGGTTAATTTGGATAGGTTTGACATTCCTTCTAGTGCTTCCTTTGTACAATTCTTTACCAATTTGATTTCCTTCTAATTTGATCTTTTATTGGGTGCAGGGTTCTAGTGTGTGACGATTTTTGGCTAAGATCATGTATTTGAAAACTTTGCATAATTGTTTTGAGCATGTTGTACGTATTCCCGCAGTAGTGACATATAGCATCGCAGAAACCATAACACATTTACCCGTTTGATGAATTACACATAACTGTGGTAGTTTGGAGCAGTACCCTGGTAATCAGAACAAAATATGTGTTTGAGCATTCCTACACACTGGATATTAACTTTACATGCAAACATCAAAGTCACATCCCATTGTAAATTCAATTATACATATTTTGCGTCATTATTTTCATGATTTATTTAATTAATTTTTTTATTTCATGTTTAGTTGATCCAATTATCATTTAAAGTATTTACATAAAATCTTGGGATATTACAAAACTACCTAAAACAAGCGTTGAACTCGTGGAGCCACTGATTTTTTTTTTAATTCACTATACATGCTCATTGTGCACATCATGTTGCAATTTCACATTTTCATTTGAGTTTCAATCTAGTGTTCTCCTTTTTTCCATTAGCTTATCTCATTTCCAATGAGTATGGGTGCATTTCTTGATAGTTTTTCATCCCTAAAATTGAGGTACAAACTCTAAAATTTTTAGCTCTTATAAGTAGCCTCTTATACATTACGTAAAGTTTAATTTAAACCAATGTTCATGGCTATTCAAGTGTATGTTCAAGGGGCATTGTGCAAGGTCAAACCAGCCACTTAAAGGTCTTAAGGCGGTTGTAACATGAATGATATATATCATTTTTCAGGTCGTGACAAATCAATCCACCTATAGGATCATTTTGAGAAATTTCCATGCATTGAAATCCACCGGAGTGCAAGGTTTTCATATATAGAGTTACACATATATTTAGATATCCTTGATGCACCATTGATATGAATCTGTTTTACTTAAATGAATATCAAAAATAATTAATTGGTTGCATAGATATAGGATATTAATCTGATCCATATCAAGCAAGATCTGAGACAAATTATCTATTCATATATAGTAGTACCGCTATATTTTAGAGGTCCACCAAACAAATATTAAATATTACACCATCAAATCATGTTGAAATAGTAACAATTTATGAGACAAGTCAATAATGTGTTTGATTAAGATTGATGGCTCAATATGTTGAAGGGAATTATGTTCTATCTTTGAAAAATAAAACTCCAACAATACCATAGAAGATAATGTTATTTGCAGTACACAACTAAAATGATGATGCATAAAAAAATAAAATAAAAAATATTTTGTCAAAATTTTTTTGCATATAATCTTCAAATAAATGGTAATATTGGAGTTTAACAAATTCGTTTATGCGATAATTTAGCAGTTATGCTTACAAAGGCTTTACCGACTACAATATTTGAAAAGTTTATTCATAACATTAATATGAGTCGGCTTATAGATCTTAAATGATGTCATTAATATGTGAAGTAAATATAAGTATTATACTCTTTTTTCCTTGACCAAAGTTTTATCGTACGAAGTTTTTTTGACAAAGTTTTTAATAAGACAATTTGTTTACTAATAAGAAGTATTTTTCCTTCATTAAGATTTTTTTTTCTTAGTGAGTTTTTTCTTACAAAGGTTCTAACAAGACTTATTTATCATAATATGAACATTCAAGGGGAGTGCTATAATAATTAAATGTTAGTGTCTAAAAATCATGATTTGTATTTCTATAGTTATATTCACAACTCTTATGTTTTTTTATTCTTTGACTAAATGGATGACCGTCCATATTCTTTAATTTATTATTATTTATTTTCTTATTTATTTTTGTTATTAAATTATTGTGATGTATACATTTTATATCTCTATAAACAACGAATGAGATAATAATCAATTATGCAATAATCTATAGGAAAAACTTTTTTCTCTTCTGTTTTCATCTTTTGCGAGTTCTTTAATTTTTAAAATTATTTCATTACAACAGAGTTTTTGATTAATACACTAAACCATAGATCCCACCTTGCCCTTTGTTTAATTTATTAAAAATCCGATCGACCCAGAACCCTTCATTTTGATTAATAGACTAAACCACGGATCCCCTCTTGCCCTTTTGTTAATTTATTAAAACTCGATCGACCCACGAACCCTTCTTCATGGTAGTCATCTTCGAACCCGCCCATCAGCCCAAACCGAATATTTTCAACTTTTACCAGTTCAGATTGGTTCTGTTGATCATTAAAAAGCTGATCTTGGCTCTGTAATCTTCATTCTTGAGTTATTCTATTCAATCTCTGTAAAAGAGGAGCCTTTTTGGTTCCCTTCTATCTGCATTACAGGATGGGGGGCATCGAGGACGCGAGGTTCTTTTTCCGTATTGGGTATTTCGAATTTTGAAAATTCATGTTCTTATTAATTTTTGAGATTTATTTATTAGTTCTCAACCATGAATTCTATATTTTTATTCGGTAGAAGAATTCGTGAGGGAAATTTTAGGTCACGCAGTGTTTCAAGATTTATGTATAATGGAAGCATGAAAGATGGTAATGGGAGGAATGGGAATGGAATCGATGACTATTTCTTGAAGGAGAGCTCTGAAAGTTTGGATTTTGATTCAAATTTGCAATTCAAACCTACTTCAAATGGAACCGTTTTGGGAATTTCATGTGAAGATACTGATAATAGTAAAGAAAGTGATTTTCAAGAACATTTCTCGCCTCGACGGCAATACTTCAAGGTTGTTAGATTAGATGCTGATCGAGTCTTTGATATTCTTCAACAGGATGGGCCTGGTTTCAATTCCAAATTGGCCCTAGACGAATCGGGCATTAATGTGTCAAGCCAACTCGTGCGAGAAGTTTTAATGAGAATTTTGAAGAATGTAAACCACGGCAACAAAACTCGATGTGCAAAATTAGGGTACAAGTTCTTTAGCTGGTCAGCTCAGCAAGAGAATTACAAGCATACCTCAAATATTTACCATTTGATTATGAAGATCTTTGCAGAATGCGAGGAGTTTAAAGCTATGTGGAGATTAGTTGAGGAGATGACTGAGAATGGTTATCCAGTTACTGCTCGGACGTTTAATATTTTGATATGTACTTGTGGTGAAGCAGGTATTGCAAGGAATTTGGTAGAGAGGTTCATCAAGTCAAAATCGTTTAATTACAGACCATTCAAGCATTCTTTCAATGCAATTCTACATTCTTTACTTGTTGTAAACCAATGCAAGTTGATTGAATGGGTGTACCAGCAGATGTTACTTGAAGGGCATTCGCCCGATACTCTAACTTACAATGTGATTTTGAGTGCAAAGTATAGGCTTGGGAAATTGGATCAATTCTATAGATTACTCCATGAGATGTGTAAGAATGGGTTTTCGCCAGATCTTCATACATATAACATTCTTCTTCATGTACTTGGAGAAGCAGACAAACCACTTGAGGCGCTTGAACTTTTGAAGCACATGAAGGAAGTGGGGTGTGAACCCAGTGTTCTTCACTTTACCTCATTGATTGATGGGTTGAGTCGAGCTGGGAACTTGCATGCTTGCAAGAAATTTTTTGATGAGATGGTTAAGAAAGGATGCATGCCTGATGTAGTATGCTACACAGTGATGATCACAGGACATGTTGTAGTGGGGGAGCTCGACAAGGCACAAGAAATGTTTGATGATATGATTATTAGAGGTGTCTTACCAAATGTGTATACATATAATTCCATGATTCGTGGGCTTTGTGCTGCTGGGAAGTTTGATGAGGCGCGGTTAATGCTTAACGAAATGGAAGCCAGAGGTTGCAATCCAAATTTTGTTGTTTATAGTACTTTAGTGAGTTATCTGCGGAATGCCGGAAAACTTTCAGAAGCTCATGAAATAATAGGGCAGATGGCAGAGAGAGGGCAATATATCCATCTGCTCTCAAAATTTAAGGGGTACAGGAGATGCTAAAGCAGGAAAATCATGAGAAATGGAGAATCTTGGGGATTCTTATTTTCAGCAAATTCTTGCCGTGGTTGATTCAGCGCTGAGAATTTGCTTAATATTGCTGACTTGGATGCCATAGACACAGATACACTATTGTGGCAATCATGATGGATTCACATTTGAAGTGTATGTTTCTTTTACTTCATAAATTGAAATTTGAAGATATTATATTAAATTATCACGTACCTCATTGAAGGGAATAATGGTAAAAGTTTTAGTTTGTGCATTTGAACTAGATGTGGGTGTTATTTGCATGTACTTTTGCACACACTATAGGGCTAGAAATAATCATGTCAAACCCTTTTACAAGTCAGCTTATAACTTGGTTGCCTATTATATGTGTCTCCAATCATCATACCTTTCTTTTCAAGGTATTGGCAGGATGGTCAGGCAGTGGCATGTGACTAGGGAGGTGATGGGTTTAACTCCCAGCTGAGCCTCTTACACCCTAGGTCTCCTTTGTTTGCAACCTAATGGGTGTGTGGTGAACCTAGTGGATTAGTTAGTCGTAAGGATGGGACTGCTGTCTCAAAAAACAAAAATAAATAAATAAGTAAAGGGTCCTCAAGTTTCAAGAAACCTAATGCACTGACTTGGAAACCTATTAAGTTGGTTCGCCTAGATTTTTGGCCTTCTAGATGGGTGGTGGTGACCCTAATGGATTAGTTGGATCTATGGACAGGATCGCTGCACAATAAAAAAAAGAAAAGGTCCCCAAGTTTCAAGAAACATTCAAATGCATTGGGTTGGAATAACCTATTAAGTTAATCTTCATCTTTAGATATTTTTCTGCCAACTTCGATATCTATATTTCTCTATGACCCCTCATTGGCTTCTATTGATTGAAGGGCTAATAGTCATACCTTTCTTTGCTGCTTGGTGTTCAGATTGGTGAGAATTCGAGGAAGTAAAGATCTATCCTTTATTGCAGAAAGTCAAATTACATTGGCAAGATAGGTATGTCATGCTTCTGTTGTGCCTTGTGATTTCAAATTGATTGATTAGTTAATTCATAGAAATTTGGTTGTACATCCTTTTCTCTATGGTTTAAGTGCGCTACGTATTTCTTGTTATGTTTATATATGGTTATTTACTTGAAGCAAACATACCACACTATTTTCCAATTCTTAGACTCATCCAGACGTAGTCATGTTTTATTTTTGTTGATCATTTCAATACAGGTGCTAAAAATCAAATTACTGTCTCTAGTACACAGCATCACAGTTGTATGATTAATTGATACATTTTAGCAATTTCTATTTTTCCCAAAGGTAGAAGTGTTTCCAAGCCCAACACTATTAGCATTTCTCCTACAGATTGTTGAGTAGGGGTGTAGTTTTCTTTTGGTTCAATTTTTCTATTTTCTTTCTTTTTCTTTTTTTTTTTTTTTTTTTCTCGGGCATCACTGAGGTTGACCCTCTTGAACTCTTATTTGTTATTACCCCGTGTTTGACATTTCATTGCACTACACAAGCGTGGAATATGTGTTTGACACTTTCAATTTTAGACTATTACAATGTAGACTCTACAATGGAAAGGAGAGAAAGCATTGAAGAACATGATGAGTTGATGAGTAATGGGTGAAATTCACTTGAGTGAGAGAATAGGAAGGACATTAAACAAGTGAAAAGAAGAAAAAAAACAAAAAAAAAAAAAAAAGAAAAGAAAAGAGTAAAATATATCATATGATATAAGCCAAGTTCCTGATCCTTGTATCTTAGAATTTGAAAATGAACAAGTTAAACCTCTGATATGTGCAATACACACATAAATCCAGACAACATGGGGTTGATCCTTGTGTTTAGAGCTTTATAATTATACCCCTCGAATTCTTTTTTGATTAGTTGAATCCTCAGGTGGGCAGTATAGGATATAAAATGCAAGTTTGCAATACTTCTTCATAAAATGGTGCATATGCGCTTGTTATTTAGTGGGATACGTTATCTTTCACTGAAGATTTTAGTTCAACAATCTTCTTTTTAACAATCAATTTTCTCTCCTATTTTGAGCTTGACAGTTGTTAATTTAACATTCTCATTGTTCTAGGCCTAGTCTGATCTTATATCTGTCCTTTGTATGGGCAAATGCGTATGTTACAATCATTTAAAGCTATTGAAATCACTTCATCTACTTGTGTTTTTCCCTTTGTTTGGATGATTTACTTAAACCATCTTCTTGTTGCGTCAAAGCTGAGTGCTTCCTTTCATTTTTCTATATTGTAAATGAGATGAACGGAAGTGCTAATATTTGTTCCTACACTTGTCTCCAGTGGGCACCCAACAGGCAGCAGTAGCGGTTTCGTTGGTTGTTCTAGCATAAAATTTCAGCTGGTTCTGGTTAGAGTTCTGGTGGTTAACAACCAATTGGCCTCTGGAGTTTCTTCAAGTTGCCAAAGATTGAGATTAACCCTGCTTTTGCTTCTGATGTTTTGTATTCATTGAAAGAGAATAGCCTGCAAGAACGTCAGTATGGAAAGCAATTTCAACTTGTGCACGTGAAATTCCGTTTTAGCAAAAGTTATGAACGGCAAATATAATTAAATCAGAACGAACAATGACTGGTGGCAACCATGAGATTGCTCCTGCTGTATTCCTCTCTCTGTTTATTGGTCTTCAAAATGATATTCCAAGCATCTATTACATCAAACTATGTCGCTTGGCCTGAGGCTAGCGTACTTAGTGATGAACACTTGGAAGCTGTTTGGTGAGGTGTACTCCTCCATGCATGAGAATGAAAATTAAAAGGATTTTTATAATTTTTATTTTTATGCTTAAAATTACTCTTTACAAAATAAGTCCTTAGGCTGTTGCCTTAATTTTTTAAGGGTACCACCTCAAACATTAAAAATAGTAATAAGAATAACATAATCTTCTTTTTTCTTCCAAAACAAAAAAAAGTGTATTCATGTCCATTATAACACTATTGCTGACGCTTGTCTGCAGGTACCCGCAATAGAACCTTTCTGATAACGAAATAAAGCAGATTCAAGACAAAGTAAACAAAAAACGAAAAACAATCATAATTAAATGGAAACAAAATTTGAATCATGAACGCAGCTAGCGTTAGGAAGACATCTCCAGAACCATGATCTTCTTAACTTGACAGACTTTGGCCATCCTAGGAATCATCATACAAAGCTTCAAGAAACGCCCAATACAAGGATATATTGCAAAATTTTTGATAACATTGTTGCCCTTTGTATATAAGTATTCCCTGTCTTCTTACCCATCAAGTTCCACGCCGGACATGGGAACTGCAGCAGCAGTGATCTGATCATCTGCATTGTCCTTGGGATCATCATTCTCGTCGCTTCCATCTTCATCATCGTCGCCCATGTCCATGCTGAACCTGTTACTTTTATAATCGACTTTAAAATCGTAATCGGCATCCATGACATCCATTGCCAATGACTTGTTAGCTTTCTTCCTTCTCTTCTTTTCTGCTCTCTGCATCCTTGTATTGAGCATTCCTTCTTCATTATATAGCTTCTCATTTTGCCGGCTGTTTGCAGTTTTGGCCTTGGACTTGGCCACATCATTCTCCTCGCCCATGTCCTCATCTTCATTGCCATCTGGTGTTTCTTTGGGTTGTTCAGCATCTCTATTTAATTCTTCAGGTTGCGGATCCTCCTGAAGCCAGAATGGGCATGTTTGAAATGTGACAGCAAAAACACCATATGAACAAGGCACAAAATGATTGCTACAGATTATGTGAATGCAACCAGGAATACATTTGCTCACAGTAGTATGTCTTGCGAGCGAACAGAAGTGCCTGATGGTTTCTTTGGATGGGGAAAGATGAATTAAAAGGTAATACTAACCTCTAGCATGCTCTCGTCAAAATTTAGAGGGCAACGAGGAGCAAGTTCAACATCAGGAAAATCTTTAACAGACTTGAGGCTGCCAATAAATGACGATTCACCATTGTAAACTTCGTCAACATTGAATTCTTTTCCAAGTTCTGATACAATGGTTGATTCCACAGTCTCTCCTTGAGTTCTGGTTGGAGGCATTGTATAGTATGGTATTTTGCCTGAGATGAACAAAGTTCAGACTGTCATTTGCATACAGTGATTTCTACACGAAATTGGTATGTTAGTAAGAGATTCTAGAATACCTCCATTCCAATCATGCAGAATAATTCGTGCAGCAGCTTCAACATCCAGTACCCCGCCCTTCTTGAGCTTGCCCCTTACGGTGGCCACCTTCTGGAGAAAATCGTCAACTGATTCATAAGCTGGGAGCTTGTATAAGGATATCAATGTTTTTGCAGGACAAAGCCTGAGAATTTCTTTCACTGTAAAGACCGCAAACACAAAAAAAAGAGATTCGTTGTTCAATTATCAAACAATTTCAACCACTTTTTGCCAAAAAATGGAAATGAATACCTTTTTTTGTGTAATAAGCCTATTTCAATTATGATACTCGTAGAAAAAAAAAAAAGTTTTATAAACGTAAAGAAGAGGCATCTTGTAAACAACAAAGGAAAGAAAAAAAATTTCTTTCTTTCCTTTACCCCCAGTCTTGCAGAAACGTAGACATGTACACCATAAATAAATGAAAGTAAAGAGAGATTCAGAACAAAAGAGTCACTTTGAAATATTTCCAATATATTAGAGAAATTAATGAAAGGCAAAACACAATTACGATGAACATTAATATAGAAAATTTCTTCCAAGTAAATAATGCATGATAAATAAAAGGGAGAAGAGTTAATCTCAAAGATGGACAAAATGCTCAATTACCTGGTCCTATAGGATCATCTAGCTTCTCAATTCTTTTGCAATTGCGGAGAGCAATAGATGCATCATTCTCCCCAGATTTAAGCATCACAACCCCAGGGCAGTCCAGCAGCTTAACATTCTTATCTAATTGTACTTCTTGCATTGATCTAGTCAATCCTGGAGTTGCACCAACATTGACAACATGACTCCTCTTCAAGCTGTTAATCAGACTACTTTTGCCAACATTAGGAAGCCCAATGACACCCACTGTAATTGATTTTTTGATCTGCCACATAAAAATAAGGGCCAAAAAAAAAAAGAAAGATGATGAGGAAGCAAAATAAAGACTCTATTTATCCTAAATTCCTAATAACTACTTTTGATGATTAGTCAACTAGACACGTAAAAGAATTAGCTAAGCAAACAACTGGAGGAGTAATACAACTTGGTGCCTGGATACAAGGATCATCCAACAACAATGCCAAATAATGGTAAGGCAGCCAAATAGTAGTAAGGCACACAAAACAACAAATGAGTCTTCTAGTTCCAGGAAGGTGCCAATGATTCAAGATAAAAAGAAAAGAAAAGAAAATTACAATAGCTGCCATTGAACTTCTTTTTCAGCTATTATACTTGCAGTAAAATACTTCCAATCAAAATCACGTTTCCAGATAACACATAGCCTCACAGACTGCTAACAACATGCTTAAATCCATCAACAATTACTCAGAGCCAAAACTTTTTCCACACTGATGCAAGCGTACGGCAACTGATGCATGCAGGTGACCTGACCAACTTGGTTTACAAAATATATGAGAAAAAAATAAGAAAGACACAGACCATCTAGAATTGAAGTGACAGTGAGACACCATCTAGAATTGCTATTAATCCTATGCTCTTATGCAATGAAAACAACCATCAAATTGGACCCAATCTACCAATAAGCAGAGAAATAGAGGTAGCATGTCTTCAAAACTATGTTAAAAACAATTTTGTAGCAGTGAACGAATGCCGTCAATCTGATGGATCACATACCCTAACCCTAAAACAGTACAAAACACAGCAAGGGGACATACAGTACAGACCAAACGCCTGCCCTCTGCTAATATCAGAGAGAAAAAAAGAGAAAGAGGAAGACAAACCTCATGACTCCTCGAGTAATTCTTCAGCAATTTTAGAAGCATTTCAGCTCCAAGACAATCACTGGTCTGCAAAAGATTGCTTGGTTTGGCAGCCTTCGAGGCAGATTTCCACCCCAAATTTGACCTCTGTTCTTGGGTACTGCACTTAAAAGCAACAGCAGGTAGTTCTTCCCTAAGATAATTCAGCCATTTCTCAACTGCTTCTCGAGGAACAAGATCTGAGAGATGCAAGCAACAACTGATGTTAGTAAAAAAGAAGCAAACGTGATAAAGAATATCATTACAAGGCATTACAAATCTGACATCTATGTAAAACCATGTGAGAAAAGGATCCCAAATTCAGTATCTATAGGCTCACAGCATTTGCACAAGCATCAAAGAGAACACTTTTTCACTGTTTCAACAAAAAGTTGTTCTTTACAAATAAGATAAAGCATGGGCATCTAGATGATAAATGATGTCAAGAAATACCCATTAATTCTTCAGAGTTTTATAAAATAAAAATCACAATATCCTTAATTGAGCATGCACTCCACAAAATAATGACACAGAGTTAAAGAAAACAAATAGAAATAAAAAATAAAACCAAAAGAGCCATCACCTATTTTATTTAGAAGTAGAACAAGGCGCTTATCAGGACCAGATTTCAGCACCATCTTTTCCATATCAATACAACGAGTGCCAAGTGGATCCCGTGCATCAAGAACTTCCAAAATTACATCTGATGCTTCTATAACTTTGACCAACTCCTTGTAGAAGGCCCTCTCTGCGCTATCTGTAAACAGATCAGTAGAAAGGTTAGGATAAGAAAATAAAAAAACATATACATTCTAGAAAATGTACCGCCTGACAGATTCAACTTACCGCGAATTTTTCCAATAGATTGCTCTCCGTCATTTCCTTTTCCATGGTTCTCTGCTGAAGTTATGTCACCCTCCTCAAGCAATCCCAACTTTCTCTTTTGTGCCTGGATTTACAATAGATTGTCTTCAGCAATTCCAAAAGCATATGCCCAACAAATTGCAGTTTAATTATCGTGGTATTGAGCAGTAGAAATCATGAACTGAATAAATTGAAAATCACAAAGCTTTCACCTATTTATTAAGCATTAGTACTTTTCTCTACACTCTACTAGTTCATTCAGTCAAACTATGAAACTACTTGGAAAAGAAAGCAAATCAACTCTTAACTGAGAAGGTGAATAGCTAATAGGGGAAAAAAAAAATCTACATTAGCACTTTCATGAAAAATTCAAACAAAATTATGGATGTTAACATGAATTGTACACCCTTTACATGAAACTAGAGAAGGAAAATATATACGACAGAAAAACCAGATGTGCGCATCTTTCATGACACCAAACATCAATGCAGCATGTGTCACAAGCTTTTCTGATAACAACTTTTCTTAGCACTTGTTAGGATTATGCAGGAGAAGCGTTCAAGGTATTACATTACACAAGTTTCCTCTAAGCCGCAAGGTGGTGACTACAAGTATAGAGGAATTATAAGGTTCTAAAAAATTTTTTAAGGAAGAATGAAAAACATGTTAAAAATGAAAGAACAAAAAGAATAAAATGCTAAATTCACCTGTTTGATGAAAAGAAATTAACAAATTCGCTTATGAAATTGAAAAAAAAAAAAAAACCTAAAGCAAAAAAACAAATATTCTTCTACCCAGATTTCTTGCCAATAGAGCTCAGAAAAAAATAAATTTCTACACAGAAAAATTTTAGAATTATCATTGACATTCTCAATCATTTTTACATTAAGGTCCCTCCTTTCCCTTCTCTTTCCATGACATAGACACAGAACCATGTTTTCTCGTCTGCATTCAAACACTGAAAGGCAACAATGTGTCTCATGAGAAAATTTTAATTTCCATTAATTAAAATTTTAAACTGGCATTAAATTTAACCCATCTCAGAAATCACATTCAAAACCTTGCCCATCTCAGTTTGGCACGTTTTAAAGTTTGCCAGAGAAACGCCCATTGAGAATAATAACCACCAATTTCCCCAAAGTGATAACCAACTACTGACACTAGAGACATCATTCTTTTCACCAAGAAAACACGACCCAAAAAAAAAAAAAAATCACGCTACAACCCAATTAAATTATAAGAGATGCCCATTAATAAATCCCACAAGAAAAGTTAAACTAACACAAGCAATTGAACTGAAGTTGAAAACGGTATAATATATATATATATATATATATATAGAGAGAGAGAGAGAGAGAGAGAGAGAGAGAGAGAGAGAGAGAGAGAGAGCGAACGATACCAACCCTTTCCTTACGGGCGGCTTTCTTCTGCTCCAACTCCTCGAGGGCGCGAGCGCGACGAGCTTCTAGGGCTTTAAGCTCTTGCTCCTTGAAGGGCCAATCGTTAGGGATTCCTGGGTCCTTCTCGACCTTGCTTTTGCCCTTGAAGCCGAGCTTCTTCGCTTCTTTGGCTTTCTTCTTGTGATGTTCTTTCACTTTTCGAATGATCTTGTACTTCTTCTTCAAAGACACCCTCTTGCTCTTACTCTCTGCAATCAATTACTCAATCAATCAACAAAGCGCAAATGCAAGAATTAATGCAAAAATTATTATAATCAAAAGTGGATGAGATAAAAAAGAAAACAAAGTGAGAGGATGGAGTATTGAAAAGTAAGGGTTACTTTTGCTCTTCTTCACCATGTTTGATTCCCGCTGTTGCCACTAGGGTTTTTCCTTTTTATTCTTCTGTTGAAACAGAGGACGACGAGCTTCTCAGATCGTATGAAGAAAGAAGGCAGGCTCTTAAGTAACGAAACAAGAGTAGGGCTTTGTGACACAAGTCATTGAATAGTAATAATAATAATAATAATAATAATCTATATTTTATAGTTTATACATATATTAGAAACCCTTTCTCATTTTTCATTTAAATTCAATTTTATCTTGTTTTATCTATTAAAAAAAAATCACAATCAGCTTTACCTTTAAAAAATGAATAATTAAGTAATTTTATAATTTAATGTCAACTTAACCTAAGATTTCGATTCTTCTCCCTCCCTATTCAATTCATTTTAATAACTATAACTTTTTAAAGTTTTAATATAATTTAATTTCACATTGAGTTACTTTAATAGTACAAAATTTCATTTTTTTCCTGTTTGTTTTATATTCTATTAATAATAATAATTATTATTATTAGTAAATGATGCGTGTTTTACAGTTAAAATATTCAAAATTCACTTCTTCTAATGAGACAAATATCTTATGTGATGTCTTCCGAAAGACAATGAAGCATGTAATTCATTAGGCCAAATAGTGATTATAGAGGCCCCATGCTGGGGAACTTCTTGAAAATTGCTTATTTATAAAGTGAAAAAAAATTTAAATTTAAACATTCATTGTACAGACATTCACACACGACCACACCCACACGCGTATGTATAGCAATTTTGTTACAAGATATTGTCAAACACCTATTTTTTCTGTAAAGAAAGAGCCATGACAATAGCGGTGATGAACTTAGTTGAGCTCTGCTCAGCCTTGGTTATGATTTCACCTTAGTTGAGCTCCCTTTGGTTGTGGGTGTGAACTAGATTTTGTTGAATTTTGCTCGTGCATAAGTATGAGCTTACTTTAGTCGATTTCTGCTTATCTTTGGGTATGAGCTCACTTTAGTCGATTTTTACTCATCTTTAGGTATGAGCTCCCCTCGATCTCTGCTCACCATTGGATATGATCTTACCTTAGTTGATCTCTATTCATCTTTATATAGGAGCTCACCTTAGTTGATTTATGCATCTTCCTTATATATGAGCTTACCTTAGTTGAACTTTGCTTATCCCTAAGTACGAGCTCACCTAAGTACATCTCACATCATTCCGGGATATGAGTTCACTTTAATTAATCTGCTCATTTCTATTGAATTCTTCCCGTCTTAGCTTAGTTCAATCTAGGTAAGAGCTAATATTATATATACGTTGTACCTTCATTGAATATTTCTAATTACATTTCTTTTTTTTCTTTATTTGTTTTATCATTATTGGGACCAATGACCTCAACCCAAAAAGCATCCTAATCTTAAGTAGTGCAAAACCTTTCCTCTTGGAAGAAATTTCTCTAGATTTTAAGAGACCAAAGTTTCCTCCGCTCTATTCATGAGTTTATAAGTTTTCTTCTTAACTGCTAATAAATTTGGGATTTTGTATTCTTTCTTTCTTTTAATTGGTATTGGGTTCTTCATTATTGACGAACTTGTGGATCCTTGTGTTTTGTTATCAAAGAGTATTCATCAACTCAACCAACTTGACAAAATTGACCAAACTGAAAGTTGGCTTGAATTGGATTAGATAAGTTGTTTGGATTATTACGAGTTTTAAAATAATTATCTTGGTTTATTTGGGTAGGATCGCTGGTTAAGCTCCTTAAAATATACTTAAGACCACCCAAGCAAAGTAAGGGCAATGTGTCACCTTTCAAAATTTTAAATTTTATCATATTTAATAATACTTATTTAAGATTATGCATTTTTTAAAGATTTATATGAATTTTAACATCACTATCTAGAATTATCTAACATATGTAATTTGTTATAAAATAATGCTAAGAATTGAAGAACTCAAAAAGAAGACAAAAACACAAGAGTAAAGATTTCTTGTAAATTTTTGTCGTGTGTTTGAGTTCTCTCTTATTTACTATTTATAAACGTACAAAATATATATTTTATAATGATTTAATGACAAAAATAAATATGATAATTATAATACCTGAAATTTTAGTGATGTCATAATTGTAATACCGAAAATTTCAGTGACGTAATAATCAAAATTTGAGTTTAAAACACATATATGTATATATTTAAATATAAACAC
>JAJIYU010009292.1:0-17210 GCA_030144865.1 Tinospora cordifolia | reverse complement strand
TTTCCTTTCTTTTAATTTATTATTTTGATTTAGATGATACTTGCTTGTTTGGTTAGCTTAATCTTTTATGTTTTATTATTGTTCTTTGCATTTATGTCATTCAATCATCATGTTGCATGACCTAGAGAATATACTCTGTAGTTGCGTCTTGTACGATCTTCTACATCAGAAATCAAAAGTCTCCTTCCTGTTTGAGAGATTATGCTCTGTAGTTGCGTCTCGTACGATCTTCTACATCAAAAATAAAAAATCTGTGGTTCTAATGATTTATCATGTTATTGTGGTATGTTTACTTTTCTGTTGTAATATTTATCTATCATGCTCTTGTACACAAAAGTCAGATTAAATGAGATTTCAATCACGTACCGATACGGGGGACTTTCTTTGTTCCATGTAGAATTAGAACTGGTTGTCAATACTGACACCAACATGGAACGGGTTTCAAAATGAACCCACTAGAAAGGGGTTTGAGTTTCAGAATTGATCTCTCCCCAGATCTAGAGCACAGAGGGCATTTCCTGTTCGGTCTAAATTACGACTGAATTAATATATTAGTTGGATCGAATTAATCTCTGAAAGTGTTTGATCTACTTGTATTGTCTGGTTCAAATAATGGATTAAATAGATGGAATGATTCACTGAGCTATGTAGCTTACCCCCCTCATTTTTCACAACAGGAAATTGATCAGCTTGCGCGGAGATTGTTCCTTAGAAAGTTTTTATTTAATTTAATGTAGGACAAATAGGCCCAAGTGAACTCATGTATTTTCAATTTTAAATTTATTTTTTGCTGTAATGGAATATTGTACTTGGAATTGTTAAATGAACTTATGAAGGATTTTCTTTACTATGATGTTATTTTTGTACATAAACTAATGTACACAAGAACCCTAATGCATTTGGGTCTAAGAAGAAGAAAATGTAGCACAGGCCCGTCTCCCAGGCATCCCAAGATTTTGATCAAATAGAATTGAACCGTCAGATGACGTGGAAGATGAAACTTGGGAGGCGGGGTGTTACAGTTTCATATTTTGAAATTTAATTGATGATTCAAGATTTAACAAAAGAAAATGGTGAAAATAACCACGTACTATTATAGCAAACATGTGGGATGCTATGGATGTTCTTTTCTCATGGATAGCCATGAGGTTTTAAGACCTAAGTAGTTCATTGGTGGGTAAGCTCCCTAAAGTCCAGAAGTCCAATGAAATGGGATATGTAATGCCATATTTCACTCTAAAGAGGCATTTAGTTAAGAACATCAGGGGTTGAGAAACTCTTTTGGTCTAAATTATAACTTGAAACAATATGATGCTTGAAACGCCTAATGCTTGCAAGTGATTGAAATATGAATATGTTATTTGTTTGAATTTGAAAAATGGTTGTTTGAAAATGATTCACTGAACTTTGTGCTCACCCCTTCCTCTTTTTATCAGGAAATTAAATTATGAAGACCATGGAATTTGGATAGTTCTATTTTAACAAGTTTCTATTTTTTTAAAGAGTTTTTTTTTAATGTAAGGATATGTTGCCCAATTTTGAATAAGTCTTCCGCTAAAATTGATGATTATGAATTTCTTCGATCAACAATGTAATAGTTTACATTAGAAAGTTATGTGCTTTCTTTTTTTTTTTATGAATAAAGAAGTTGAATTTTTCTTTATCTTTAATTGCCTTGATTTTATTGAATGAAAATTTGTATTCTTGAATTTACTCTAAGGCATGAGGTATTGTAAAATAGAAAGTCAAGTGTGTGTCACTTGTAAAGTAACACCGGCCTGACTCGCCAAATAGTTAAGTCCACTGTCAAAGAATGGTGGTTATGTCCAATGTTCAATGAATGTCGGAGTTGGGGTGTTACATAAATTAAATAGATGAAATGATTCACTGGGTTTTTTCGATCACCTCCCTCATTTTTCACATTTCAAAAATTAATTTATCACCCTACGTGGAAGGTTATAGGAATTTTGTTTGTTTATTTCATTGTAGGGCACGTGGACCCAAACTAAATTATTTAATTCAGTTTTGAATTTATTTTTCCACTGTAATAGATCATGTACTCATAATCTTAGAATAAATAAAGGATTTTATTTATGAAGCTATGAAAGATTTTTTGTACATAGACTTATATGCAGAGAAAGTCTCTTAGAAAGAAAGAAGAATGTAACACGGACTCGTCTCTCGGGCAGCCCAAGATTATTGATCAAAGAAAATTAGACCATCAGATGACATGGACGATGGGGCTCGAAAGGCGTGGTGTTACATTTATTCTGCTTCATTCTACCATGCAAGTATAGATTAACAACCACCCTTTTCTTGTAGTTCACCACATCAAAAATAGGTGAAATTTCCTTTCCGGTGGCAAAACATCTAGCAAAATAAAACACGAACATTCCACAATCACAGTCATCTTAATCTGGTAGATTATGTACTACTGACACCTTGAATGGCTCTTTCCCAAGTCTATTCTTCGAGTCAACTTTCAATTCGTAAAATCCAATTATTTCGAGATAAAAAGAAGAATGGTGGAATAAGCTTGAACTGCCTCCATTGACGCAACATCAATAATAGGAGTACGCAGGGAATTATAAACATATATGCAACCATTGTGAATGTCGATGCAACTGAAGATCCAGTATAACGCAAACACAACATTAATAGGGAAAATGACGTAGTCAACATCAGACCACGGAGTGTTGCAGTACAAGTAGTGCCCTAGCATATACCCCATGATTACCATCTCATCCCCTAACACAATGCATCCTGCTCTTTTTTCGAATCTTCTATAAACAGACTACAACTTTTGATCGAAAAAAGTTGTCTGTCATTGTACGCCTGATCTTAATCGATTCGTCATACTTGTTTTTCTTGCACAAGTAATAGAACATTACATCTATATGCTGCCAATACAAAATTTCTAAATTACAATAAAAGATTTGGGTCATGAATAAAAATTGTATAAACATGAAATCTACAAAATATAATAAGTATGTTGTTTGTATAACATCTCATTATACTGAAATAATAAACATAACAAAGTTTAAGAACATGATATTGGTATCATATCAATATAATATGTATACAAAACAACATAACATAGTTTAAGGGCATGGAATATATAGGTGAAATCGGTATCATATCAGTATAATATGTGTATACAGACATTGCAAGGTATCCAAAACCCTATATTTTGGTATTATGTTGGTTTATTATCAGTATAATATTTGTGAGCAATAATATCAAGTGCAAAAAGGTAGACTCACAAAGGAGGAGATACTGGCTTGGGATGATCAATGTGTAAAACCATACCTTATTAGTGAGATCATCGATCGAAAATTCAAAAGCTAGATTCAAATTGTTCTCATAAATAACAACAATATTTGGAATGCAAACTTGATCTCTAAGAAAACTTACTTCAAGTGCTTCAGCTAACCCTTTTGAATCCACTCATCAAACTTAACTACAACACTATTGTCTATATCTTCAAGCAGACAGATGTCTAAGGGGTATAGTTGTCCCTTTCACAATCTCATTCCCTTTATGCCCCTTTTTATTAACTGTAGGAAGCCGAAGAAGTGGAGTGCGATCTTCAGTAGAGACGACTGAAGTCGCAACATTGACGGTTAACTCAACAATTTCATCAATCGTGGTTTTCGTTCACATTCAACAGGTGCATTATATTTCAATTCATCATTGTCAGCAACCTGGGTCAGTGGAATTAAACGAGATATGTCTTAAAAGCAAATAAATTAAGGACAATTAGATTCATAAAAACTACAAAAGCATAATCTTCATCTTACCAGGATTGGTAAGATCAAGATTATGCACCTGTTGAGTTATTGTTGAGTTATTAAGGACAATCAGATTAATAAAAGAATCGTATTCATGATCTTACCAGGATTGGTGATTTTTTCGTCCTTCTTTCACCTTTAGTTATTGTTGAGTTGGCCTTTAACATGAAAATGTACAATATTAATGGATAATGAAAATAAATCTAAATGACAAATCACAATCCAAATAAAGTGTTTAAAATTACATTCCTCTTTTTGTCGCTATCACTAACAATCTCTTGTAATGCCGTCAAACTCTAGCATGCAGCTTCAACATTAGTACATTTTTTCCTACTAGCAGATTCTTCTTTACTGTCTTCTGCTTTATTTACATCAACTTTCTACATGAAAAATTAAAAATTTAGTGAGCCAAATGAATATATATAGTTGGTATAACATCAATATACACAAGCAAACAGTATATAATATATTATACTCATTGTATAATGTAGTATATAAATGGTATACTACTATCCAATCATTACTATACTACAATGAAAGTCTAAAAAAATTCATTGGTTTTGAAGCTTGGAACATTTACCTTCTGCAGTAGGAATTTCAGATAATTAATTTCTTCAAAAATCTTATAAAAACTCTCTTTCAACATTATTTTGATCTCGTTATAACAATCGTATTGCCTTCCAGGTATAGTCATGGTTGCGACAAACTTATTTATCGGAATATTACTGCCAATAGGTTTATTTACAGGAGGCGGCAAAAGAAATATTGGGAGATCAACAAAATCATCGTACATATACATATATATATTTGTATGCCACATTATTTTTATATGTAATCAATTATATAAATAATTGTATGTATAAATAATTATGTATATATATATATATATATATAGCGATTCATTCGCATTATACATAAATTATTCCTTTTTTATATATATATTTGTATGCCACATTATTTATATCTATTAAACAATTATATAAATAATTATATGTATAAAAATTACATATATATATATATATATATATGTCGTTTCAGTGGACATTACGCACTTGTTATGCAATAGCCCCTTAGAGGAAGGGCCAAGCAAGGGGGACAACGAATAGGAGAAATGAAAGTTTGGGCTCTAGAGGGATTTGGTGTTGCTCATATTTTACAAGATATGCTTACTTATAAATCTAATCATATTGGAGCTCGTCAGGAAGTACTTCGTACTACGATCATTGGAGGAACAATACCTAACCCTGAGGATGCTCCAGAATCTTTTCGATTGCTCATTATATATATATATATATGATACACACATTTATTTATATAATGAATACAGCAGAAATAGAAGAACATTAAGCAGAAAGAGAGGAACAACAATTTTATACTTCCATTATTCGATTGTTACTTTAACATTATCCCACTATGTAGTGTATATATATACATATATATAAGTATTTATACATACAATTACTTAAATAATCGCTTACATATGTAAATAATGTGACATACAAATATATATATATATATATATTTGTATGTCACATTATTTAGATATATAAGTGATTATTTAAGTAATTGTATGTATGAATAATTATATGTGTGTGTGTATATATATAGTGGGATAATGTTAAAATAATAATCGAATAATAGAAGTATAAAATTGTTGTTTCTCTGTTTCTGTATATCCATTATATAAATAATTGTATATCATATATGTATGTATACATACATACATACATATATATATATATATATATATATATAAGTAGTGAGATAATGTTAAAATAACAGTCGAATAATGGAAGATGATGATATAAGGACACAACATAATAAACAAGATCATTTGACATTATCACAGAAAAAAAAAGAATCTTTGCATTTATTTTAATAAAATATGATAGAATACGTTTAAAATGTGAAATTCTTACATAATTTCACCAAATATGCAATAATAATAATAATAATAATAATAATAATAATAATAAACTATATATTATTATTATAGTTAATAATGAGTTGCATTGTACCATTATTCATGCGTTATCCATCGCTTGTTATTTTATACCAACATTCTACCATTACTCGCATTATTTCATGATTATTCATATGTTATACATATTTTAGACCGAATTTTATTCATATGTTATCCCTATATTATTCACATGTTATCCTCATATTTTTTACCAACACCATCGAACATATTTTATATATGTATTATTCATTTATTATTCTTGTATTATACTATTATTGATGCATTATCCGTCTGTTGGTATGTTATCCTCTACCATTATTGACATTATTCCATAATTGCTCATATGTTATATATGCATACGTTATACCACATTTTTATTTCAACAATCAAACAATTTTTATACTAGCATTACTTAGATATTATTCTTGCATTATACCATTACTCGCATTATTTCATGATTATTCATATGTTATACATACGTTATACTGAATTTTATTTACATGTTATCCTTGCATATTTTACTAAAACAAATAAACAATTTTATACCCGTATATTCAGTTAATATTCTTGCATTACATTATTATTGACGCATTATCCATTGGTTGGCATGTTATACCTCTACCATTACTTGCATTATTCCATAATTATTCATATGTTATGCATACATTATACCGCATTTGCTCACATGTTATCCATGCATGATTCGCATGTTGACCCCGCATTTTTGTATCAACAACCGAATAATTGTTATACTTGCATTATTCATATATTATTATCACATTATACTACAAAAAATATAAAAAGAAAAAAACCAGTTCCTGCCCTAAAAAAATCACGTGGGGAATACTCATTTTCTTCGAAGTCACTATTGTTCGATCGTCTTCTTTGTGGATTTAAGTTCTTTGATTTTTACTGCTCATCTTTCTTCTATTAATCTTCTTGTTGTTTTTCTTTGGGTATTTGGCAACGAAATATTTGCTTTTGCATTTCGGAACGAAATCTCTGCTTGTAAAAATTGGTCCTCTTCTTTGTGCATTTCAGTTCATCGATCTTCTTTGTTTGTTTTTCTTCTGTTAATCTTCATTTGTAGCTATTGTTCTTCTTTCGATAGTTGGGAACGAATATCTGCTTCTACATTTGGGAATGAAATCTCTACTTATAACGGTTGGTCTTCTTTTTTGGTTTGGTAACTATTTTTGTTTTGTTGTTATTATTATTATTTAATTTTTTTTGTTGTTCTTGAATTTCTGTCTAAGTTTATATGCTTGATTTGTATATTAAATCCTACTTTTTAATTATGTGATAGTTATTCATTGCATCTAAAGTAATTAGTTAATTCCTTTTCATTTTGTATCCATAGACACATTATATCTTCTATAGCCACTATTACAAAAAGAAGACTTTAGAAGTTGATGAAGTAAGTATTTTATTTTCAGTGATATTCATAATGATGCATTTTTGGTCAAGTTTATGTGAATATTATAAGACAAATAATTCTATATATATGAATGCATTTTTTTAAGTCCTCTAAACAAGTTGAGAAGAGATCTAAGAAGCAATGGATAGCCATGTTAGCTGCAATATATCATTCTAAGAATGAAGGTGTGAGACTGTCTAATGAGGACTCTAGCTCACCAAGATCATCACCTAAAATAAAAAGTAGTACAAAAGCAACAGAGAATAATAGCATAACAACAAAGAAGCGTGGACCCACTAGGATGGGTTTGATTTTGGGACATGCTCCTAGAATGGAAGTTGAGTTCAATGAAAGAGGGCAACCAATGTCAACTAATTCTAAGAAGCTATCATCTTACATTGGTGTAATTGTGCGAGAGCACATGCCTGTAGTGATTAAAGATTGACATTATGTGGCTCTAGAAATGAAAGAACAACTTTGGAGGTTAATTGATGTATGTGTATAATTGAATTATTTATTCATAAGAGATTCTAATAATTCATTTGTAGAAATTCTTTAATTTATCCTTTTTTAGTGCATATCAGACAAGATTTGTAGTTGACAAGTCTAATAAGGCTATGATATTGCAAAAGATGGGACACAACTGTTGGCAATACAAGTCCAAAGTTTCTACAACAATTAGAGAAACAATGGAAAAAAGAAATAGAAACTTTGTAGACAAATGTCTTAAGCCTAACAATGCGATGTCTCCTACAGAGTGGAATACTTTTGTTGAAGAAAGATTATCCAAAGAGTTTCAGGTTTGTTGTGTATTTCTTATATATTTCAAATTTGAATCAACACCTCTTGTCATTACGAAAAAAGCAAAAATTTTAGTGAAATGAAGACTAGTCAAAAGCTATTGCACACAATGAGTAGGAAGGACTATGCTCGTTTAGAGCATGAATTGGTAATGGTCTTAGCACATACTTCATTTTATTTTTTTCTCTTTATATTTTTATATAAGCATATATGTTATAAATGTTACTATTTTCCATGTTTTAGAAGGAAGCCAATGAAAATTCAGATTCAGTTGCAAGAGTAGCTATATGGAAAAATGGTCATTTGAGAAAGAATGGTGAACCTTTAAATGAAGCAATTCAAGAAACAATTGTAAGTAAATCATTAAAGCAAATGATATGTAATTATATATATTGAAAATTATATAAGAATAGAAAGTTATCAAGTTAATTTACTTGTTTTTATGTGAATGCAGTAAAAGATTAATGACATTAGTCAATCTACCACCAACTCAGTTGAGAGAGATAACTTAAAAGAAGATGCCATTACTTAAGTATTGGGACTTGAGCGTTGTGGGCGAGTTCGAGGACTTGGATTTGGGGCAACACCTTCAATGGTTGATGCTCAAATTCAATGTAATGGAAAAGTAAATGTCTTAGAGAATATAATTCAAGATCAAGCAAAAAGGATAAATACTCTTGAAGAAAAATCAAAGAAGATAAATACACTCGAGTAAAGAGTTGAAGCATTAACTCCCATGCTCTTAATGCAATCTCAACAAGTGATAACTAGGCTTAAAATTTTCTTTGGTTTATTATTTTGCAATTTAATTATTACTTAAATTTATATAGTGAAATATATTTTATGATATGGTTAAACAACTTCAAAGCCCAAATGGAAGAGACATGAATATGATACTATCAAAAGCTCAAACACCACAAGTAAACTATATTTTGAACCCAATTTTGATTATAAACTTTTATTCTCATAATGTTTATATCATCTTTAATTTGTTTATGTATGGTTGTTCATTGTTGAGCCTAACTAATATTCATGGTCTTCATGTGATTCAATTACCTGAAAAATAGAAGGAAGGTCAAGTGTGTGTCACTTGTAATGTAACATCGGCCCAGCTCGCCGTTTGGTTTAGTCCACCCTCAAGAGAATGGTGGTTGTGTCCAATGCATAAAGATACGGGGGTTGGGGTGTTACATATGTAGTCATAACAGGGTTGCTAGCCCACCCAAGAAAAATTGCCTTTTAAGAATTTTATATGCAAATTATTACATTGGCATCCTAAAAATGAAAGAGATGAAGAAGTTGTAGCAGTAGGAAAAATTTATTCTACAGATCATAAGGTTGAAGTTCATAGCCTCCCACTAGGCTTTGATTGTTGGAGAGTTTGGGTTGTAAAGGTAGTGAATGAAGATGTTGATTTATATAAACCAACATCAGAAATTCATTACTTGAGTGATGTTGTTGGAAGTACAATTGCTTAGCCAAAGAAGTATATAAGATTATTATAGATAGGTATGCTTTTGTAATGCTCTTCCTATTTAGTCCATTTTTTTCTATATAGACAAAAATTATAGCAGTTATTGGTGAAGTTGCAAATTTCATCTAATAATTAAGTTTATTTTTTGGGATGTAGGTATATAAAAAATAATTAGATTAATTTTTTTAAAAAATTAATCTAATTAAGTTCATTTTTTATGTAGGTATATAAAAAGATTGGAACAATGGAAAACTTAAGTTTATATGCTTGAATTGTGTATCAAGATGAGACGTGATGATCTTTCAAGAATAATTTTTGCTTATAGAACTTTTTATTTTTGTTTATTAGGATTAATAACGATAAGTAGTGTAATAATAATTACATTTTTTGAATCATTTCTACAAAAACAAGCATAATAACCATTGTCAAATATGTGTTAAAAGATTGAATCATTTAACAACGGGCGAACGTGGTTGTCACCTCATTTTATTGTATTCCTAACCATCTACGCACATATGAAACTCGAAATAGCAATTTTTAACTTCATTATGCTCTTACAAACTACCAAACAACTTAAGGAAGTAATATTCAATGTTCTTCTATCGAAAAACAATCGATAACCCATTTAAAACATATTTCTTTCTTTGAAATGAGTTTCCATTGGTCATTACTTCATTTAGGGCGACTCATAATTATTTAAGGGCACTTTAAAACTCATTTAAGAACTAATGGTAGTTCAAGACCCTAGTTTCCCAAGAAAGATGTTACTTCAGGCTTTCAATTGAGCTCATCGCATTCTTAGTTAGCTTGGTACTCGTAAAAACTAATATAACGCATGTTGCTATCTTGATAATGTTGTAAATGAGCAAACTACTTGTTTTCTTGTCTTTAACCTTAGAAAGGGGCCAACAACTCGATTGTGACTAATTTTCTTTACTTCAAAGAGCTCTTACTACTTAGTTCCTTATTTCATTATGATGGCATTGCTTAATCGATTTTCTAGCCTGTTCAAATAGCAAAGGTGTCTTGTGTTACTTTAATGATAAACTTGGCTTTCTATCTCATCTTAACAAGTTCAATCCTCGAAGAAGTCAAATAACCTTTTGTTGCTCCCTCTGTGCTCTACCAATTTATTAAATTGTTTAACAAAGTTATTTTTTCTTGTCTCTTGTAGAAAAAGAGCCAAATGCTCAACAAAAAACATAGTTTCTAAATTTATAGAAGTCTTTTTTGCTTCCTTCGACAATTTGAAGGAGTTATTGGGTTTAACCGCCTAATTTCTTAGAGTAAACACTAATTGCACCACGAATTCACATTTTATTGCATTCTTAACCATCTGTATACACGTGAAACTCAAAATAGCTAAAGATATATCATCATTACACTCTTACAAATGAGTAAATAGTTTAAAGAAGTCACATTCAAATGTTTTTTTCGTAGAAAAATTAGAAAATAGCCTATTTTGAATGGGTTTCTTTCTTTGAAATGAGTTTTGATTGCTCAACGTTTCATTTTGGAGGAATTAAAATATTTAAAGGGATGTTTTAACTCCTTGAACTACCTTAGGAAGTTGGGGACCCTTGTCTCTCAAGAAAAGCTATACTTTGGACTTTCAATTGAGCTTGTCGCATTCTTAGCTAGCTAGACACTCATAAGAATGAATGTTGTGTTCGTTCAACTCCTTATGATCTGGTGTAACATCTTGAAAAGTTTATATGAAATTTGAATTTTCACTTAGAAAATCATACGAAATTGACGAATGAGAATTTTAGCAAGTCATAGTTTACCCAAATGAGCAATAAATATCAATTTAGTGAATTTTTGGAAGAAAATATATGAATATAATGTATATTATGGGATATGATAGCCAAAAATACAAGGATATGTGCAATTTTTGAGGAAAACAAGATTAGAAAGTCAATTGGGATCGAGATTTTGGCAAAAATTTGAAAAGAAAGCAAGAAATTCAGCCAAAAAATCAAAAAAATAAACTTAAAATATGTCCTACAATCCAAAATTGATCTGCCAAAATTCAACGAACGGGATTAAACCCAAATCGAACGCCCGAGTGCACTGGATCATCAAAATCCAATGGCTAGAGATCCCCGTACAAAACTCGAGGATGATCGTGCGGCCAGAATGAAATTCGTTGATTGCAAAATGAGATCCACACACTGTGATCGAGGATCATCTGACGGTAGAGATCAAAGTCGTGTTGATAGATCGCGAACAGTGCTGTGCTCGAGGATCATCCGACGGACCAGATCAAAGCTGTGTTAGATATATCGTGAATTGTTGATGCACTCGAGGAAATCCAACAGCCGAGATTGAGACTCCTATTTTTATTGATTGATCCGAGATCAATCCAACGGCCCAGATCAAACCCGTATGCGCGTCTTGAGGAAAATCCTAGGAACCGAAATAAAATCAATATATAAAGTACAAAAATTATGAAACAATTATCAAAAAATACGAAAGAAATTGAAAAATCTGAAACGTAGGTTTCTAATTTTGAAAATTATTTTTAAAATCTGAAAAATTATCATTTTGCTTTAAAAATTAGAAAGTACAAAATTAAGGAAAAATAGGTTGTTTTATTCAAAGAAGAATACAAAACTTTCTAATTTTCTCCCTTAAAAAACCTATATAAACCCCCCTAGGCTCTCAATTTCATTAATTCCAAAAATATGAGTCGAATTTTTCTCGTGTTTTCTCTAAACCTTCTTCGTGGCACCTCTTCCTATCTTTCCCTTCTTGTGTGTGTGAAAAGTTCTTCTCTCGAATTGGGGAAATAAGTTGGGCGATCTTCATTGGCATTAGTACATTGGGGTGAATTGTTGTTGAAATTCTGGAAGAAAGCGTCACAAGGTGGAATGATTTCTAGAACACCCTTTTGTTCTTATTTAAATTCATGGCATGCTCATTGTTGTGTGTTTTTCACTGAATTTAATGATTTTCAACATCAATTCTAGAATTTTAAATGTTTATTTCAGTATTTTAGTTTTGAGTCATGGTTGAGCAATCATATCATCCATGCCATGTTAGTATCATGCTTAGGCTTTTAAATTAAAGTATGATGCATGTTTTATGAGTGATTCATGAATTGACGGTATATATCCAAAAATTTAGTTTGATTTCATATTCTAAAATTTATTTTATGAGATCATGATATGAGAATTAATCTAAGACGATGGAGAAAATAACCACGTACCATCATAGTGATCAAGGCGACACTATGGATGTTCTTTTCATATGAGTTAGGTCATATGGTTTTCAGACCTAAGTACTTGAGGGTCGTGTACCACTAGTGGTCACCATGTGTAATGGGTTCATGTCGACATGTGCCACTAACGGGTTGATGTCGAGTGGGCCCTATTTACTTAGTTAAGAGCATCAAGGGATTAAAGGCCATTTTGATTTGAGACTCGACTTAAACGAATTGTTGTTTGAAACACCTAATGATTGCAAGTGTTTGAATTATGATTGTGTTATGAGTTTGAATATGAAAGATGCTTGTTCAAAAAAGATCCACTAGGCTATGTGCTCACTCATTCCTTTCTTATTTTTTAGGAACACGAACCCATGGAGCAGTTGAATATAGATAGTTTCTTAGAAAGTTTCTACAGTATTATATTTTTAGAATTTTTAGGGCATGTTGCCCAAAGTATTTATACTTTTCTACTGAAAAGTATTTTGAAGTCTTCCGTTGTAACACTTAGCTCATTTTGAAAGGTCCAATACTTTCAATTTTTCTATTATGAATAAAATAGGTTGAATTTCATTATCTATTTTAATTTGCCTTGATATTAAAGTGAAAACTTTGTATTCTTTAATTTTATACAAAGGCTCGAGATATTGAAAAGAAAAGAACAAGTGTGTGTCACTTGTAATGTAGCACCGGCCCAACACGCCCTTTTGTTAAGTCCACTATCAAGAGAACGGTGGCCATGTACACTGCTTAAAGATATAGGGGTTGGGGTGTTAGAAGAGGTGGTATTAGAGCTGAGGCTTTAGGTGCCTTGGGCTTAAGATAGAAAATCAAGCCTAAACATGTGTTGATTAGGCTAGAGATAGAAAGTCAACCATTAGTTGCTTGACAAGAATCAGAAACCCAAATTAGGGCTTCACCTTGAATTGAATTGAATTGAATTTAGAGTGTCCCACCTTCTATTTTTGAAATTGAAGAACGTTTTACTAAGTATTTTGGAAAAGGAAATATATGTTTTGAAAATGTTTTTGTTTGGATACAAATACTACAAGTTGAGCGAATAGTGGGTAAGCCTTGTCCCGAGTGAAGTTAAACATTGAAAGGGAGGTGGGCTATCCCGTCCTAGAAAGCGCGATTGCTAAGCAGACTTCGGTCTCGCCGCCCGATCTGGAGGTTGTCCCACCAACTTATATGAGTAGTCGGAGTTGAAGAACACTTTTATTTTCGATAAAAGAAAATTAGAAGGTGAAAAATTAGGGCAAGGAATTGATTAGAAGTCGAAAAAGATGTCAAAGGTGGTATCTTGACCAGACAGAGGTTGTAAGTTAACCAGAATCGAACCTAGGTCTAGAGAAAAGACCTTAGGTAGTAACGGGTGTAGCCATGGGTGGCATAGTGGATCAAAAGCATAAAACTCTAGAACATAGGCTAGAGACTGAAACTTGTGTGAAAACAGAAAATTGTTTGATCAGGACACGAGACCAGGAAGCTTCTATAATTTTTTATTCTATGTAGTATGGGATGCATAGGAATTCGGGGTTATGGAGGAAGCCTGTACTCGGAGAATGATGGACCACGTGTAGCGAATAATCGATAACTCTAGCAGAACGGGTTTCTCTATGCTCGTTGGTATGGGACGATTGAGTATAGTGGGCTCAGGAACTTTATTTATCTAGCAATTTGCAAAATGGTTTGGGTGTGGCTCTGTTCTGAGTGAAAGCCTAAGTGGAAGGGGTAGAGTGGTATGGGACACTTGAACCTGAAAGCTTAGGTGGAAGCTTGGAACCTTGTTTTGCTAGCTTAATTGTATGATTGTGTGATATGCATGCTTTACTGTTTATTTTCTTTGAGACCAAATCCTGTACCCATGCATGAAAAGAACCTAAAAGAAAGACTTTAGGTCACTGAACAAATCAAGAACCTATAAACTGAGTCTAGAGTCACGGTAGTATGAATGTTTGCTACAACAATCATTGATGTTGAAAAGATGAGCCAAAAAGAGTTTAGAGAAAAATTTTATGACAAATTCTTTCTGGAGGCAACTCTTAAAATGTTGCAAGAAGACTTCGTGAGACTCAATTAGAGGGGTCTCACAGTAGCTAAGTACGAGAGAAAGTTTACTAAATTGGATAAGTACTCTCAGGAGCTGATCTAAGAAGAAAGAATGAAAACTAATTGGTTTGCTCGAGGTCTCAAGATTAATATTTGAAAAGTGATTATGACTCTAAGCTTAAAGAGATATAGGGATCCTAGGGCATGAACTCAACTTAGAACAAAGGTTGAGAAGAAAATAACAAGAGGCCTGGTAACGAAATAGAAAATCCAAAGTCCTAGAAAAAGAATAAGAGTGGTGGAAAGGCACCACTGACCTAGAATCAGGAGCAGAAAAAAGACAAGTAAAGGAAGAAGCTAAGAGGGTGGGACTATATTTCATATGCAAGCAAAAGGGTCATTGACAAAAAGATTGCCCAATTGCACCAGCTCAGGCTTTCCAACAACAACAACATAATAGAATACTCAGGGGGAAGTTAGAATGGGCGATCTCAAGCCAAATAGAATCAGAATGCCAATCAAGTGCAAAACTAGGGCCATGGTCAGAACCATGCTAGAATGTTCGCGATTGAGACCCAAGAAGACCAACTCCTGCAGTAGAAGGTATGTTCCTATTGTTTAATGTTGCTATGAGACTGTTGTTTGACTCGGGTGCCTCAAAATCTTTTATCTTTGAAAAACTAGCTGATAGGTTACAACTTGTGACAAAAACAATGCCTGTAACTTTGAATGTGCCCACACCAATAGGGACCATTGTGACTTCAAAAAAGATGTGTAGTTGTGACCTTAGGTTTGGGGATAAACTTTTAACAATCGACTTATATATCCTACCTTTCTATAGCTATGATGTAATCTTGGGGATGAATTGGTTAGACCAATACCAGGCCCAGATAGATTGTCCTAAGAGACTAAGCATAGCATTACCTTTTGGGGAGATCTTTAAAATCAATGGGGATATGCGGTGACTACCAAGGAGTCCAACCATGGCATTGTTGAATTACTTGAAGTAGACGGATGAATTCGAGGAGCTCTCTGAAGAAGACCCTACTGACTTGAAGAATATTCACGACCTAGCTGTAGTCAGTGAGTACGAGGACGTGTTCCCAAATGACTTACCTAGACTACCACCAGCAAGAGAGTTAGAGTTCAAGATTGAACTTCACCCTGGAACCAACCCTATAGCCTTACCTCCTTATAGAATGGTGCCGGTAGAACTAATTGAGCTAAAAACTCAACTGGAGGAGCTCAGGGAGACATGTTTCATCAGGCCTAGCGAATCACCCTGGGGAGCCCCAGTACTATTCGTGAAAAAGAAGGATAGTTCCTTGCGACTGTGGGTCAACTACCGAAAGTTGAATCAAGCTACAGTAAAGAATAAATATCCTTTACCAAGGATTGATAACCTATTTGATCAATTACGAGGAGCCACTTATTTTTCTAAAATTGATCTTAGGTTAGGATATCATCAGTTGAGGATTCGAGAGTCTGACATTCGAGTTCACCGTGATGCCCTTTGGTTTGACCAATGCCCTAGCTACCTTCATGGATTTGATAAATTGAGTGTTCAGATAGTACATTGACCAATTTGTGGTGGTATTTGTGGATGATATACTAATCTACTCTAAGTCAGAAGTTGAACACCTAAAACACTTGGGGATCGTGCTAGAAACCCTTAGAAGGAACCAGCTATATGTTATATTCAGTAAGTGCGAGTTTTAGATGGAAATTGTCAAATTCCTAAACCACGTTGTGTCAGCAAAATGCATCTCTATAGATCTAGAGAAAGTGGAAGCAGTTATGAACTGGAAGCAACCCAAGACAGTAACAGAAATCAAAAGTTTCTTGGGCTTGGCAGGCTACTATAGAAGGTTCATTAAGGATTTTTTCAAATTGGCAGAACTTATGACTAAGTTGACCAGAAAAGGAGTTAAGTTCCAGAGGGATGAGAAATGTGAACAGTCATTCCAAGAATTGAAGACAAGACTAACTATAGCTCCTATTCTAGTCACCCCAACTCCTGGTGCTACTTACATTCTTTATACTAATGCCTCATTGAGTGGATTGGGCGCATTCTTAACTCAAGAAAAGCAAGCCATTGCTTTTGCCCCAAAGCAACTAAAGGTCCATGAGAGAAATTACCCTACTCAGGACCTAGAGCTAGCGGCCATTGTGTTTGCCCTGAAGATTTGGAGACACTACCTTTATGGTGAGAAATTTGAGCTGTTTTCATAACACAAGAGCTTGAAGTACATCTACACCTAGAAGGAGTTGAACCTAAGGCAACGGGGATGGATGGAATCACACCCTGACCCCCGGACCGAACGTCGTGTCTGTCAATCTGTGGCCCTGTCGTCAGGCGTCGCGCGGCTCCAAGCTCGACGCGTGGTCCACCCAGGCCCCGGGCGTGCGACAGATGTCGTCAGTCTATCTTTTTACCTCTATACACGAGGTTTAAATCATTTCTTTAATTTCAAAGAGTCATTTATTTCATGCTTTACTAAGCA
>JAJIYU010009291.1:0-17134 GCA_030144865.1 Tinospora cordifolia | reverse complement strand
TTGCTCAGAGAAAGGCATCCACGTCAGTGCATATTCTCCCCTTGGAGCTAAGCAATGGGGATTTGATGTTGTTCTCAACAATAAGATCATGAAAGAGATTGCCCATCACAATGGAAAGACTGTTGCTCAGGTTATAATTAGTTAATTAATATGACCATGCTTCCTAATCTTAATGTGTTAATTAATTAATCAATCATATTATATACGTCAAAACATATTTATATATCAATATGTTTATTAATTCAATTTTTTAATTGGGGATAACAGATTGCCTTAAGATGGGGATATGAGCAAGGAATAATTTTAATCCCGAAGAGCTTCAACAAGGAAAGATTGATTCAAAATCTCCACATATTTGATTGGGAGCTATCTAAAGATGAATCAAAGAAGATTGCGTCAATTCAACAGACTAGAATAGCCACAGCACCAGAGTTTGTGTTCCCTCGCAGCCCTTTCAAATCCTATGAAGAGTTTTGGGATGGAGAAGTATGAAAATATTTATTCCTACCATAAAAAAGGACATTATTATAAATAATAATATTAAAATATTGAATGTCTTTGTAACCCCTTTTAATATTTAGTATTTTATAACCTTTAAATCTCATAATGTCAAAATTAATGGGATTATTTAAATATCATCATTATAATTTATGTAATACCCTACGCTAAAAAACTATGTAAGGAGGTCTTGTGCCTCATAAAAATTATCAATAAAGAGAACAATTCTCTATTGAAAATTTCTCTTCTCTCTAGTGTTTTTCATTTTTCTTCTTCTTCTCTTGAAGAAATTTTTGCATTTTTCAATTTGTTCTAGTTTGATTCATAACACGTTATTACTACGATCTTGCTCTTCAAGATCAACTTCGAAGACACAAAAGTTTAGAAAGAAAAAGGTTGAAGGTATATTTTAATTTATGTGATTAAATATTTGAGTAGTACATTTTGTTTGCAAATGTATGATTATTTATATATAATATTATTTACTATTAATTATATATAATGTCATTACTAGGAAAATATGCTCTGTAGTTACGTCTCGTACGATCTTCTACATCAAAAATCAAAAGTCAAATAAATAAATTTATTTAATATTTTGTCAATTAATTATGTTCTATTCTTGATTTTTATAAATAGTATTATAAGTTTGTGTTGATAGTAGGTAAGTCTTGTCCCGAGTAAAGCTAAATGTTAAAAGGGAGATGAGTTATCTTGTCTTAGGAGGTCGGTTACTCTAAATAGACTCTATCTTATCACCCTTTCCTAGAAGTTGTCTTACCAATTCATACAAATAGTACATTTTGATTAAATATCTAGATGTGAATATATATATAATTGGTATTATTTATTATTAACTAACATGTATATAACTTATCTATTTCATTAAAATAGATTAAAATTTTATTTTAAAAAAATAATTGTTTATATAGTCACATTCTAATATATTTTATATATCTTGTGAAGTAATATATCAAATCTTACAAAGTTAGAATTTGTAATACTAGATATTTCAAGCAAAAATTATTTATCATGGATTTCGGATGCTAAAATTGATTTTGATGCGATGGGTCTTGGAGACACCATTAAAGAGGGAAACAATGAGTCCATGCAAAATCATGCTGAGGCAATGATTTTTTTTTTTCGTCACCATCTCCATTGGGGATTAAAAATTAAGTACCTTATCATAAAAAATTCACTTAGAATTGTGAAAATATTTAAAAGAAAGATATAACCATCAAAAAATAGTAATTTTTTTAAAAACTCGTTATGACTAGATGCATCTTTAGTTACAAGACTTTAAAAGTGTAAGTAAGTATAATTTCACAGTATTTAGAATTAGCTCTCAATTATTATTGTGCGGAAAAATATCATTAATGATGATATGTTAGAAAAAAAATTCTCCACTTTTCATGCCTCGACTATGCTCATGTAGCAGCAATATCGAGAGAATGGATTTAAAATATATTCAAAGCTAATTTTTTGTCTTCTTGTGGCTAAACAAAATAACCAGCTGTTAATGAAAAATCATCAAACTCGTCCAACTAGTTCTATTTTATTCCCCGAAGCGAATGCAATAGCATCAAATAGTATCAGACATGGAAGAAGTTATGGTCAGGGCCATGGTCATAGATGCAGTCAAGGTCGATATACATATCATGGTAGTTATGAAAAATCTTCTCATCATAAAAATAATATCATCCACCAAAAGTAGAAAAATAATGATGAGAAAGAAGAAAAGGAAAAAATAGTTTTAAGGAATTTTGAAAATATATGCTACAGATATGACATGAAAGGACATTGGTCACGTACCTGTCGTACGTCAAAACATCTTGTTGATCTTTATTAAGCATCATTGGACGACATTGACCAAAGTCCTCTTGACATGACATATTTAGATGTAGCGTATTTCTTAAAAAACTCAGAAGGAAACTAAACGAAGATGAATTTTGAACTTTTATTTTTGTTTGATTATGTGTATTACTTTTTGTATGTTTGTTTTCAATGTGTGTTACTTTTGTTTGTTTAATTTGGTGTATTTTTTTCATATATATATATATAAGAAATTATTTCTTATGGATATTTATTTTATTTTAATGAAGAAAATATGGATGTTCATGATCAAAATTTAGCTGAAATCAAGATCAAAGATGAAGAAGATATTTGTTTTGTAAATAGTGCTACAACATATACCACACTTAAAATTAAAAAATATTTTTCTCATTTTCTTATGCAAGAAGCTAATGCTAGAACCATATCTGACAATGCAAAACTTATTGAAGGCTCCAAAAGAACTAATTTATTGTTAACTGAAGGAACAAATATTATTATAAATGATGCACTACTCTTTACTAAGTCTTGAAGAAACTTGTTAAGTTTCAAAGATATTAGGAAAAATTGATATCATATCAAAACAATTAATGAAGAAAATATTGAATACCTTCATATTATAAGTGTGGTATCGGGTAAGAAACTTGTATTAAAAAAATTACCCATTTTTTCTTCTAGTTTATACTACACGAATATTACAACAATTGAGATAAATGCTACAGTAAACCAGAAGTTTATTGATGTCAATATTTTTAATATTTGGCATGACCAGCTATGATATCCCAGCTCTATAATGATGCAAAAAAATTATTGAGAATTTACGTGGACATTTACTTAAAAACTAGAAGATTCTTAACTCTAGTGAATTCTTATGCATGCATGTTCTCAAGGAAAGCTTATTATTAGACCATCATCAACTAAGATTGGAATTGAGCCTCCTGCATTTCTAAAACGTATACAAGGTAACATATGTGGGCTCATTCACCCACCATGTGGACCATTTAGATATTTTATGGTTTTAATTGATGCATCTACAAGATGGTCACACGTGTCTTTATTATCAACTCATAATCTGACGATTACGAGATTGTTTGCTCAAATAATATAGTTAAGAGCTCAAATTCTAAACTATCAGAACAAGAAAATACATCTTGATAATGCTAGTGAGTTTACATCTCAAGATTTTAATGATTATTGCATGTAAGTTGGGATTATTGTTGAACATCGTGTTGTTTATATTTATAAACAAAATGGTTTAGCAAAATCAATTATTAAGCGCCTCTAATTAATAACTGGACCATTGATTATAAGAGCAAAACTCTCTGTTTCTCTATGGGGATATGTTATTTCACATGCAGCAGCTCTGATACGCATCAAGCCCAAGAATTATTATAAATTCTCCCATTTGGAATTGGTTTATGATCAGGAGCCAAATATTTTCCATCTAAGAATTTTTGAATGTGCAGTATATGTTCTGATTGCTCCACCACAATACTAAGAGGGGTCCTCAAAGGAGGTTAGGTATATATGTTGGATATGATTCTCCATCGATAATTAAGTATCTTGAACCTATGACTGGAGATATTTTTTACAACACGGTTTGCAGACTGTCATTTTAATAAGATAGTTTTTTCAACATTAGTGGGAGAGAATAAACAGTTGCGGAAAAAATACATTGGAATGCTTCATCAGTATCCCAATTTGATCCTCGAATAAAGCAATGTGAACATGAAGTTCAAAAGATAATCCATTTGCAAAATATTGCAAACAGATTGTCAGATGCATTCACTGACCTTAAAAGAGTGACTAAATCTCATATACCAGTTATCAATGCTCCAACTTATATTGCAGTTCCTGAAGGACAAATTATTGCAAATCAATCTAAGACACGTTTAAAGCGTGGTAGACCAATTGGTTTAAAAGATAAAAATCCTCAAAAAAAGAAAAGGAACAACTGATAAGAATGTCCAAATAGAGAAAGTTGATACTCCTGAAGAGATCAGTGGTGTAACTAATAATGAAATCCCAGAAGAGGTGCATTTGAAAATAATGAAGAAATCTCAATGAGCTATGTCACCACGAGTATGAGATAGAGCTGAAAAGAAAAGGTTGTTGATGATATCTTTGCATATAAAGTAGTGCTTGATGTTTTGAATGAAAGCAAGGATCTTGAACTTAAATCTATTGAAGAATGTCGTAAAAGACATGACTGAAAAAATGGAAAGACGCAATCCAAGCAGAGTTAGACTCACTAAGAAAATGAAACATTTTTGGACCTGTAGTCCGAATACCTGAAGGTGTGACCCTTGTAGGGTCACCACAAGAAAATTAGCTTTTTATAGCATTTGATAATAGTATTTTTTTTAGGTCCTATTAATAATATATACAAAATGCCATGGAAAGAATTTAAACATAGCATATATGATTATCTCCTTTTTATAACATTTCTTACCTAAATAATAACATTTTAAAAAGTTATTATAAAAAATATAAACTATAGCTTTTACGAAGTGTTATAAAAGAAATTACATCTTAAAAAAAGAATTCACGCACAAAAGAGATCATGATCTCACGTTTGCGGGAACTCACTCTTCTTGCTTCACTTTCGTGGATACACTTGAATCTTCCCAGTTTGCTCGTCTTTCTTCTCTTTATCTTCATTCCTGAATGTGAAATAGCTGAACATGAAGCCGCTGGACATGAACTCACTACTCGACGTAGTCTTCTTGGTATCTTCTTTCCTCTGTTTTTTTTTTAAGAATCATCATTTTCTACATTCTCAATAGATCAATCAATTTTCTTCATTCTTAATCGATCGATCAATTTTTGTTCATTCTTAATCGATCTATTTTTTGGCTTTCACAGTTGAAATTGTCTGCTTATTTTCTTCCTTTTTGGTGCAATTTGTCCTCTCGAAACGGACAAAGGTTACATCTGCAATGGATTTTATTTTTCTCTTTTACATGATTTTTTTAGTTTAGGTTTTGTCTTTGTTCTTCATCGATTTTGTTCTGCAACTGTTTTTGTTCTTCTCTGTGTATTTGGGAACGAAATCAGTTTCCCAAAACAGAGCACATTTGCAAGCATCAATTTTTGGGTTGTGAATGGTTTGTGCATTACTTGCATATACTTGAAAACAACATATTAGACGCTTTCATTTTTCTTTTGTCTTCTTTATTATGGCAATCAAATTTTGTGCTTGAGATTCTAATGGTAACTTTGTATCAAATTAATATCTAAATTTAATTATAATTAAAGTTTATGGAAAAAGAGATTAAGAGTTGTCGTAAGAAATATCAAAAAGTTATTTAGATTGCTTTGGTGTCACGAACGCGTTGTGAATGCAGTGAATATACATAAGGAACTATCACAGTTTTTATTTGTTTTCCATATTTTAGTTTGAAGACCTCATGTCTAAGATGTTGGAGACTTTGTTTCTATTTAGTTTTCATGGTAGTACCATGAAAATTATAACAGTTATTCTTCATTTTAGTCATTCTTGTAAGGTTGTACATAGCCACGCCAGTTGTTTACAGAAGAATAGTTCCTCTATTGTCTATCTTACCATTTTAATTTCTAGTAAATGCAAAACATAGAAGATTCCATTCATATTGACACGTATATAGAGCCAATTGCAACCTATTGGGACACAAGGAAATAGCCACCTGAGAGCTTTTAAGCAGCTTTTGCAAATCCTATTTGAAGATTACCATAATCAAACAGTGTGATAAACTCCCATGAAGATATCTCCAAGAATCCTACATTTCACAAAGATTCCATTGACAAAGTAAAACTTCTGAAAGTCATATAAATATGTAAATGCACACATAAGTATAATTTCTAGTAAATGCATATACCCCTTAATTGGAATATTCACAGAGCCATAAGAATCTAAATAACTACCATGTAAATATTAATTCTCCTAAGGCATTTCTTAGAAACCTAACTTCAAATGAAGTAGTTTGAATGCAAGTTGTTGGTCTAATCAATATTTGTTATAGAAGTAGAACATCTAAAACGGCATAGTTTTGTATTTTTATTTTTTATATTGGAGCTCCTGCAACAATTTCAGTTTAATTTGGAAAAGATACACAGAAAACTTAAATTGATGGAGGTAGGATGATTAAAAAACGTCCTCAAAGAAAACGCAATCTAAAAAGAAACAAACAAAAAAGATGATAGAAAAGCAACGTTAATGCCGAAGATAGAATGACTAACCCATAGACCTAGAAAGTCAAATAGTGACAAGTTACGAAAATATTGCCAAATTTGAAAGTGATGCGTTGATGTGTCTAGACCAGCATTTGTCTAAACAAAAATCCACTGATTGCTACTGTAGGGTATAAATGGGTTTTTCTGCGAAAAAGAAATGAGAATAATGAAGTCATAAGATATAAAGCGCAACTTGTTGCACAAGGTTTTACCCAAAGCCTAGGCATCGATTATGAGGAGACATATTCTCTTATGGTCGTTGCAATTACATTTAGATATCTTATGAACTTGGCAATACAAGAAAAACTTGAAATGCGTCTAATGGATGTAGTAACAACCTACTTATATGGATCTCTTGATAGTGATATTTATATGAAAATCTCAGAAGGATTTCAGATACCTGCAGGATCTAACTCAAATTCTCGAAGAATTTATTTAATAAAATTACAAAGATCTTTGTATGGACTAAAGCAATCTAGACAAATGTAGTACAACCGTCTTAGTGAGTATTTGTCTAAAGAAGGTTATAAGAATGATCTAATTTATCCATGTGTTATCAAGAAAACTGGATCTAGATTTGTTATAATTGTCGTATATGATGACAATTTGAACATTATTGGGAGTCTTTAAGAATTTCTAAAACTAGCATATTATCTAAAGAAAGAATTTGAAATGAAAGATCTTGGTAAAACTAAGTTTTATCTCGACTTGCAGATCGAACATTTATGTAACACCCTGCCTCTTATGCGTGAGCCCACGTCATTCAACAGTATATTTTTCTTCTTCAATATTTTTGGGCCGCCTGAGAGGCGGGCCCGTGTTACGTTATCCTTGTTCCATTTTCTTTTTCATATCCATGAGATATCTTGTGCACATTAATCTATGTACAAATAATTTCTAAAAATCATTGACGCCATGAAATAAAATAAATTCTTTATTATTTAATAGAAATCAAAAGTAATAATTCTACTTTCTTTATAATGAAATGAAATAAATTTGGGCCCACATGCCCTACAATGTGATTAAATAAAATTTTCTACATATTAAATTTACTCCCATGCAGCCTTGATAATTAAATTTCTAAAATATTAAAAATAAAGGGTGAGCTATAAAGGCCAGTGAATTATCTCAAATATTTAATTCATTATTTTAACAAAATAAAACATGCATAATAAGCACTTACAAGGAATTAAATGATTCAAACAATTTAATGTTTTGGGTTTTCATTGAAGACCAAAAGGATACCCCCTCAACATTTTCAATCCTTAGGGAAAGAGCTACTATAATGAACTCAGACCCATAGAGTTGAGGTAGGATCAACTTTGAACCCTCTATTCCTCACAACCCTTGATTGGAATACTCATAAGAAACATCCGCCCTGTGACGACCCATGATTTGATATACAAAAAATTATAGGGTCTAATGTATGAATTTTTTGAAATTTTAGTGAAAATATATGAATTTTTCTCAATCTTTCCTAATTTTGAGTTATTTATTGGAGAAAATTAGAATAATGGGAAAAAATACAATTTTGAGGGAAAAATACATGAAATTTTAAGAAAAATATAATTTCTTGAGAGAAATGATTTTTAGGATTGATTGTTGGATTTTCGAAATAACTATGGAATTTTTAGAGTAATTAATGAAATTTTTTTGATGAAAAATGTAAATTTTGGGTAGTTATTCAATTTTGAAAGAAATAATTATTTAAATGATGAAAATTGATGTATAATTGGAAGATTTGATGAAAAGGTAATTTATTAGTGATTTTAATAATTTTAGAAAAAAATACAAAATTTTGATATGTATATGTGTATATAATATTAGAAAAAAAAAAGGGGGGGAAATGAAAAAAAAAAAAAATTGGCTACTTGGGCAACCCAGGCGCATGGGCCTGGACTGCCCAGGCCCATGTGGGCTGGGCTGGGCGCACAACCCAGCCCGCCTTCTCTTCTTCCTTCTTCTTTCTTCTTCCTTTCTCCTTTCCTTCAACCACCACCTGCAACAAAGCATGGTAGGAGCAGACTTTTGCACCTGATTTTGGACCACCGATGGAGTCGCCGGCACGCCACCCTTGCACCCCGTGAACTCCGGCCAAGCAACCTCCATGCTTGACCATTCCTCCGGCCATGTGGGTGGCCACGTGGCACATTTTGGTTCGTGCAAAACCCCTCCCAAACAACACAAAAATCTAGTTTTGTTGCAGAAATCCAGTTTGAACGAGCTACCTTTCACCCCTCATATCTTTCTCGTCCGAGCTTGGAATTTGGTGATCTTGGAGTCTTTGGAAAGAGCTCATTTCCATCTTCAAGTTTGTGCAAACTGTTGGACAAAAACACCAGCCTGGTGAGAAGAAAATGACCACGAAGATCGGCTGTTCGTCACGGATGAACCCAGAAAAATCCAACCATTGAGTTCGTCCAGTCTTGCAAGGTCAATATCTCACTCATCCGAACTCCGATCTTGAGGTACCATAGCTTGTTTTGAAGCTTATAATGTGTACTTCAACTTTCATTTTATGAGAAACACCAACTGACCTCTTGAAATATGTCAAAAATAGCGTCGAAGGGGGGCTGTTCGTCACTACGAAACCCAAAAAACCAAACAAGTGTGTTCGGCCGAGTTTTGTGAGCCGATTTCTCACTCGTCCGAGCTCGAATTTTAAGGTAATATGGCTCTTTTCGAAGCTTGTTATGTCTACTTCATTTTCTATTTTATGAAGAATAGTTAATGAGCACTTGAACCACATCAAAAACAATGTCGAAATAGGCTGCCGAACATACTAATCTGATACTTAGAAAGTTTTTTTGGAAAATCTGTCATGATACCATGATTTTGTGTTTGCTGTTATGAATTTTTAAAAATACTTAGACATATCTGATTTGCCTAAAATTTTGAGGATACGTTTATGAAACAACTAGGAATGTTGTGTTAAAATTTGGTCACAAATAGATAAGTCTAATGGGGTTAAATAAGTTGTCTCTTGACTGTCTTCCATATGCAATCCGAAAAACCAAAATTTCCTGATATCACCCTTGGAAAACATACTAAACGGGGTCCAAAATTCATGAAATAAAATTCTAGAGATACCTTAGGACGTTTAGATCATAAATGGAAAATATTGTGCAAATCCAATATACTTATTGGCAGCAGAAAAATGGTGAATTCCTGCTGCGCAGTTAGAACAAATAGGACCAGATTTGAGCATCTCTAAGATTCCACTCAAAAACCGTAGTAAATGAGATCAGAAAATTTGAAACAAAAATTCTTGGGAACATTTGAATGATTTAGATCAAACCTGGAAATTTTCATACAAATCCAACGGTCGGATTTATCACAGGAAATTCAAGAACTCCACTCTATAGATAGAAAGGAAAATCCAGAATTGAAGGTTTCTGTTATTTCAGTTGGAAAACGTATCAAATGAAATCCAAAAACAGAAACATAAAATTCTATTGAATATTTGAAGGATCAGAATAAAATCTGAAAATTTTCGCATAAATCCAACAGCTAGATTGATCGCAAGAAAATTGACAAATTTTCTGTGCAAATTAAACTAAAAGGCTTAGAATTGGTTAAGTATTAAAAAATTGGGAATTTTGACCCAATTGACTTGATTTTGACCATATTGACCAATGTTGGCCAACTTTGACTAAGGTGACCGAGTTTGACCGAGGTTGACCAAGTTTGACTAAGTTTGACCGATTGACCAGGTTTGATCGAGTCGAATTTTGGGTCGACTAAGACCGACTAGGGGTAGTGGGACCGGAATTAAACAACATTTCATGAGGAATTGAAATTGAGTTAACATAATGCAGATTTGAGCGTATATCGCGGGACTGGACCGAGTGTCAAGGGGACATCGGTGCGCAAGACCCGAGATGAGTAGTTTGACCTAGTTGTTATCTTAACTGTATTCCTTGCATGAAAAATGATTGAAATTGTCATTGATTGAATGGTTTCATATGTTGAGCTACATGGGCTGATTCGAAATATATGTAGTCATACACTGATAGTGAGACCATAGGCTCAAGGTCCGAGTGCAGGGTCAAGGTACACGATGTGATTGGATTAGGCTCGAGGACCGAGCGATGGGGTTAGGGCATATGATCAGTGCGCCTAGCCTCAGACCCGCTCGAGCATGGCACTTGAGGACCGAGCGCAAGGTTAGGGTATTCGATGAATGTGCCTAGCCCTTGACCCGCTTGAGTGGCCGGTACGCCTAACTCATGACCCGCTCGAGCGGTGACCATAGGGTTGTATTGATGATTTAAACCCTAGTCTTGATATAGTTTTGAGCTGCATGTATTTTAATTACTTTTCTTTAACTGTTACACTATTTATAATTGTTTTACTACATACCATGCTTTCAGTTACTACTCATGCATACATGAACGATTTTTCGGAGTGCTAGTTAGATGATATACTGGTTTTCTTACTCACTGAGCCATGTTGAATATTAGGCTCACTACTCTACTAACATTTCAGGTTCCTCAGCGACTGATAGAGGGAAAGGCGTGGTGATAGCCTAGTCCCCGTGTGGTCCTGTATACCCTTTTGTTTCTATCGATAGGTCGGTCATTTTTTTTGTAAGTCTGAACTTCTAAATGTCAAACTATGTACGTTTTGTAAGTCTGAACTTCTAAATGTCAAACTATGTACGTTTGTACTTTTAGAACATGATAACATGTAATATATCATTTACTTTCGCACTTTAATTAAATGGATGTTTAAATTACTCTGATGTGGCATGGATGTTGTGGTTGGAAAGGCTTAACGACGGCTGGGAGGACTCAACTCGATGAGTCAGTTTGTTGAGCCGCTGTGCCGGTCAAGTCGCCCTTCGACCTAGGGAAGGGGTCCCAACACGCCCCCATGCCAATACATGGTTAAGATCTTTATTTAATTTTATATTAAATGTAAGAGCATAACAAATATTTATTTAAACGTAATTTAAACATTTCGACGGTACAACATTACACCACAGATCAACATTTAAAATAAAATCGAAAGGATGGCTTTTGATTTTTAATGTAGAAGATCGTACAAGATGCAACTAAAGGGCATACTCTCTCAGTCATGAACAATATAATAATTTAATTGTATATATTAAAAAATCATATAAAAGAAAACTAAACTAACTACACAAGCAAGCATTAGTTGAATCAAAATAATAAATTAAAAGGTAGAAATCATTTTACCTCTAAATCGCTTCCTTCTAACCTTTTTTTATATCTTGCAGATCTTTTTCCCTTGTTTGCACTAGATTTATGCAGCACTCTTTTGCTACTACTCCGTTGGTTGTTTAGAACAACTCAAGAAAAGAAAAGGGACCAGAAGTGCCAAAAAAGATTAGCTCTCGCTCTAGGATAAATAAAATGAGTGGGGTATGGAGGTTTATATATAGTCTCTGAGGGTTAGTTTCGTAATTTTTTTTTTTTTTTGCTTTCCCAATGTTTCTATTACACATTTTTATTATAAATTTTTAGATGGTTTAAAGCTGCACCAAAATTTTTATGTAGTTTTCTTAATTAATTCTATTTCACCTACTTTATTTTATACCTTGGAACATACATAATTTATATCTAAAAATATTATAAATTTTGCAAAGTCAAATTCATTTTATTTAATTTTATTTATCAAATTTCGGACAAATTTTTGAGGTATTACATTCTATCCGCCTTAAAAGAATTTTGTCCTCAAAATTTGCATTAATGTACGTAAATGTTGTTTAGTCAAGCAGATAGTGAAGAGGTTTGGGTATTTATATTGTATTTCACTTTCTAACTACCAAGTGGCCCCTTCTACTCTATGATGTTTGTAAAGAACTTTGACTAAGGGAATATCTTTTGTTCTCAGGCTTTGTACCGTGCGATCAAGAATCCTAACCACGGCTAGATATGTGGCATCGTTTTTTATGTCCACCTATTCCCAACAGATTATGTGGGAAGGATCTCCTTCATACTTCCTTAGCATTGATACGTGAAATACGTTGTATATTGAGGACATTCAATTTGCAAGGTCTAACTCGTAAGCCCATTCGCCAATCTTCCTAAGTATCTCGAAGGGTCTAATGAATCCAGGTGCTAGTTTTCCTTTAATTTCAAATCGTTTAATTCCTTTCTGAGGGTTGATCCTCGAAAATACTTTATTACTTAAGTGAAATTCTAGAGGTTTTCTTCTCCTATTAGCATAACTTTTTAGTATACTTTGTGCAGTGGTCAATCGCTTCTGAATTTGTTTCACCTGATTGTTAATCTCCTGCACGAGATCTGGCCCAGTAAGAACGTGATCCTCAAATTCAACCCAACAAATTGGTGATCTGCAAGGCCTCCCATAGAGGGCTTCGTACGAAGCCATCCTTATACTTGCATGATAACTATTGTTATAAGCAAATTTCGCCATGTGTAGGTACTTACTCCAATTTTCTTTGAAGTTAAGGACGCAAGACCTCAACATGTCTTCCAGTGTCTGGATGACTCTTTCAGACTGGCCATCTGTCCAAGGGTAAAGAGTTGTATTCATGGTGAGTGTAGCGCCTAGCTCATTTTGTAGACTCTTCCGAAATTGTGAGGTGAAACGAGAGTCTCAGTCTGACACTATTGTCGTAGGTACCACATTAAGGCATACTATCTCTCTCACATAGAGTTCACCTAGTTTACTGACTTAGTCTGTGGATCTAATGGGCAAGAAATGTGCTACTTTAGTAAGATGATTTACAATCACCCAAATAGTTTCTTCCCCTTTCTAATTTTTGGGTAACCTGTTGACAAAATCCATGGTGATGTTATCCCACTTTCATTCTGGGATCAGAAATGGTTTTAATAGTCTAGAGGGCTTTCGATGTTCTGCCTTTACCTGCTGACAAGTTAGGCGCTTAGAGATGTACTTGGCTACATCTTTCTTCATACCTCTCCACCAATAGGTTTTTCGGAGGTTTTGATACATCTTATCTCATCAAGGATACATCACGTACTTTGTTTGATGGGCTTTGTCTAGAATGGTTTGCCTACTCAATCTATTTTGTGGTACGCAAATTGTTTCTCCTAGCTTTAAGATACCTTTGGCATCCATTCTAAAGTCGGTATGCTTACCTCGTTGAATTCCTTCAATCAACATTGTGAGCCATTTGTCTTGCCTTTGATCTTTCTTGATCTGATGCAAAAGATCCGATTGACAAGTCATATTGTATAAATAAGCTCGTTCTTTATTTAATGTCATGGAAATTCTAAAATCTTCAATTAGTTGGTACATCTGACCCTTTTCCTCCTTTTGTTTGCTGAATTTCCTACTAAGGGCATCTGCCACTATGTTGGCTTTTCTTGGATGGTAATGGAGTTGGAAATCAGTCTTTAAGGAATTCCATCCACCTGCGCTGCCTGAGGTTCAATTCCTTTTGGGTGTAGATGCATTTCAAACTTTTGTGATCTGAAAACAGGTCGAACATCTCACCATACAGGTAATGCCTCCATATCCTTAAGGCAGATACTATAGCCGCTAATTCTAAGTCATGTGTTAGGTAGTTTCGTTCATAGATCTTTAGTTGTCGCGAGGCATAGGCAACGACCTTTCCTTCTTGCATCAAAACTACACCCAATCCATTATTTGAAGCATTTATGTACAGAACATACATGATGCTATGAATCGGAGTGACTAAGATAGGGGTCGAAGTCAATCTCCTCTTCAGTTCTTGGAATGATTGTTCACACTTCTCATCCCAATTGAATGTAACTTCTTTTTTGGTCAGTTTGGTCATAGGTTCTGCTAATTTGAAAAAGTCTTGAATGAATCTTCTGTAGTATCTAGCTAGGCCCAAGAAGCTTCAGATCTCGGTGATCGTCTTAGGTTGTTTCCAATCTGTTACAGCTTCCACCTTTTCAAGATCTACAGAGATACCTTCTGTTTATACTAGTGACCAAGAAATTTAACCGCCTTCATCCACAATTCACACTTGTTGTATTTGGCATACAGTTGGTGTCTTCTGAGTGTTTCTAACACGATCTTCAGGTGTTCTAGGTGTTCCTCTCTAGACTTTGAGTATATTAGGATGTCGTCAATGAGTATGATGACAAATTGGTCAAGGTATTGCCTAAATACTCAATTCATCAAGTCCATGAATGTTGTTGGGGCATTGGTTAAACCAAAGGGTATTACTGTAAACTCGAAGTGTCCATATCCGGTTTTAAAGGCAGTCTTGTGAATATTTGATTCACAGATCCTCAATTGATGTTACCCTGACCTAAGATCAATTTTTGAGAAATGAGTGGTTCCTCTCAATTGATCAAATAAGTTGTCCATCCTTGGTAAAGGGTACTTGTTCTTTACCGTCACATGATTCAGTTTTCAATAGTCAACGCAAAATTTCATAGATCCGTCCTTCTTTTTCACGAATAGCGTCGGAGTTCCCCAAGGTGATTCACTTGGTCTAATAAATCTTTTCTCCCAGAGCTCGTCCAGTTGAGCCTTCAACTTGATTAATTCTACTGGTGCCATATGGTATGGAGGTATAGCTACGGGGTTGGTTCCAAGTTGGAGTTCAATCTTGAACTCAATGCCTCTAGTTGGTAGTAGTCTATGTAAGTCATCAGGAAATACATCTTCATAGTCTCGGACTACTTCTAGGCTCTTGATCTCTTTTTATCCTTTAGAGTCCTCCTCTAAAAGTTTCTCGAGGTCATCCTTCTACTTTTAACAGTTCAACATGGCCATCATTAGGCTCCTAGGCAACCTATGAATATCACCATTAATTTTAAAGGTTTCTCTTAAGGGTAACATTATCATCATTCTTCTCTTACATCAATTGATTTGCGCCTGATACTAGTCCGATTAGTCCATACCTGATATCACATCGTACTCGTAGAATGGAAGTACTCAAAGATCGGCTAAAATAAGCTTATCCCCAAATTTGAGATCACATATACATATTCTCTTTATAGTGATGGTAGTTCTTACAGCTGCGGATACATTTAAGGTTACAGGCAAGGTTTTTGTTACTAGTTGTAACCTATTAACCAGTTCTTTCGAACCAAAAGATTTCGTAGCACCCCAATCAAACAATAGTTTCACAACAACATTAAATAATAAGAATGTACCTTCCACTACGGGGATTTGTTCCTTAGCAATTGCAAATACTCTAATCTAGTTCTGCCCACAGCCTTGGTTTTGGTTCTGCCTCTGGTCGTTGTTTGGTTATGATTGTTGTTGTTGAGGACGTCCATTTTGTCCTCCTCTTTGATGTTGTTGTTGTTGTGGGGCCTGGACTTTAATAGGACAAAACCTCGCCAAATGTCCTGGTTGGTTGCAATAATAGCATAGGCCTTGTTGTCTTGCTTGCTCCTTTCGTTCTTCTTTGTTTGCCCTTGTTTGTTGTAGGGCCTGGGGTGCCCTGTTTCTACCATTTTGTTGGTTGAAATTTTGTTTATAGTGAGGCCCCTAATGGTCTTTGCCATCTCCTAGCCTCTTGTTTTTGTTCCTTAACCTCTGTTCGAAGTTCAGTCCCCGTTCTAAGGTCAATGCCCTGTCTACGACTTCTCTATATGTCTTTGGGCATGCTGTCTTTATTAATTTTCAGATCTCAATCTTGAGACCCTGAGTGAAGCGGTTGACCTTCTTTTTCTCTTCACTAATTAGTTCAAGTGAGAACTTGGTTAATTCGATAAATTTGGCCTCATACTCGGCCACCGTTATATCTCTTTATTTTAACTAAATGAAGTCCTCATGCATCTTCGTCAGTGTTGCTTCGAGGAAAAATTTCTCATAAAACATCTCTCTGAACTCTTCCCAGTCCACCCCACTAACATTGACGTTTGGGTCTACCTTTACTATCCGCCACCAGCTTCTAGCTGGTCCCTTGAATTGATGTGTAGCCAACGCCATCCTACTAGGCCCCATTACTCTCAATACATCCAGGTGTTCTTCTAACTCCTTGTACCAATGGTTAGTTGTTAAGCTATCAGCAGTACCATCAAATTGTGATGGTTGAAGTTTATTCAATTCTAGCAGCATCTTTCTATGCTTACTGTCTTCCAGATTCTCGTGTACTTTCTAACGAGCTAGAATCGTGGGCATTAGTACTGGCATCGACCGCTGCACTGGGATAGGTTCCTAGACTTGTGGTTGTAGTGCCACCTAAGGCGTTGTAACACCCCGTAACTTTGCGGTCGTGTCACGTCGTGAGAAAACGGGAGAAGAACGATAATAGTAATAATAAAAGATGTAGATTATGCTTAGGAATAAATAAATCGTTAAATCGCTCGTTCGCGCTCGCGCTCGCGCGAAAGCGCGAATGATGTGAAAATGAAACCTATTATTTGATTGAAAAATAATAATACTAAAAATAGTATGATAAAACAATAATTTATGTTTTATAGATATGTATAGATATCGAAAATAATTAATTGAGGGTTATTATGAAGTAGTGAAAAAATAATAATAAATAAATAAAAATACACATTTTAGAAATTATATGCTTTATGAAATAAAAATAAAAATTTAGAATTAGATAATTTCAAGAAATTAAATTTAATTAATCACATAAATGAGATGATAAATATCAGTATGAAATAAATCTAGAAAAAAAATTTATAAAATAAATTTT
>JAJIYU010009290.1:0-17148 GCA_030144865.1 Tinospora cordifolia | reverse complement strand
ATTTGTTTGTATCGAATTACCGTCTCTCCCGCTTTGCTCTGCCTAAATTTGAACTTTGGTTTAATATATGTATATTTATTTATTTATTTTATTTTTATTTTCATTTTTATTATTTTTTATTTTATTTTTTTTTCCCACATCAATTATTCCATTCCCTAATTACTAACTTTTTCAACTCAATACCATTTTCTAATGCCTAATTTCATCATCATTTCCTTGGTTTATTTATTTATTCTTCTTTTTATTATTATTATTATCATTATTATTATTATTTTATTTATTTATTATTTATTTATTATTTTATTTTATTTGCAACAAGATTTTCATTACTCACAAGAATTTTGACGTTACATCTCATTCACCACAAACATGATTTTGTATAAAATGAAATAATCTAAACTGATAACATTTTGTTCGAATGAAATTTCAATCAGTCGTTGTCAATTTTTATATTGACTTGCAGCGTAACGAATTCGCGAAATTCTGGGTTGTTACACAACCGGACCTCCGTTCACCTGTGGATCGTTGCCCGATGAAAATCAAAATGCTACTTGAAAAATTTTGTTCTGCCAAATCTTTTTCTTCAAAATCAAGTGTATATCAGTTTGTGCTCAAGTCAACTTTTGGATAATTTCTCATACAAAACAAAAGAATTAAAATAATTTCTCAAAACATTCACCGGGGTTCCTTAATATAAGTCATAAAAAAAATGCAGCGGAAAATACTTTAAAACTATTTATTTAATCCAAATCGTTACACAAGGAAAACCATTGAAAGATAAGGCAACCAAAGTTAAACCAATGTGATTACATTGTAACAATCCAGTAAAATACATAAGTTATAACCTCCAAGTCACCTATCCCGGACGACCTCCCCGTGAGGTGTCCAATCACAGTACGAGTCTTCTGACGCTAGCCAAACATACTCTACAATCAGGTGTACTTGAAAAATAAAGTGGGAGTGAGCTCGAAAGCTCAGTGGATCGATCCTATACATCACATGCATTATACAGACCCAATCCAAAACATTACAAACGTTTTCAAACATTAGGTGTTCAAACATTCATTTATTTTAGTTATAGTTTCAGATTGGAAGAGGGTTGAGATACATCTTGGTAATTCCTGTGATCCAATCAAATCTCAGAGGTTTCTAATAACTATCTAAAATCAGTCATGTAATCACTATCACAGCCTAAGAGAGAGTACTTATTGCGACGTCGTACCGTCTCCCAAAGACTTCGAGCTATCACAGTCAGCTCTAGGTAGGAATACCTACGATCCCGCGTTGTGGCTCGACGATTTCAAGCGGTGACATATAGGAGATGCCACCTCGATCGGCTTCAGGCTGGTCAATCGTACCGGCACGTAGATTCTTAATAAACCATCGTCTTATTTTAGTGTTATAGACAAGCATCAATCATGCCAAACAATTTCACAATCTACTAGATAATTTCTCAAATTATGTATACCATGCGGTAGTAGTCCGAATAAATAACCAATGCTATAAATTGCAAGTTACATGATAGTCAAATGAGTAACTAATGCTGCCTAATGCATTTCTTCTATTTATGCATGTCATGAAATATTTGTGCATTAAATGAACAAGTTATCATTCAGTCGCATCATCACACAAGCATTCTAACAATTCAATCAATTTTCGTAATAAAATTCCTAATAACCTAGAACTATCCACACAAATGTTTTGAATCTTAAATCCATATAATACATATGAGCAAGAAAGTCACGCCCACCTGATTCCGCCGATCTTCAGGGCTCATTGCTTTCCTTCGAAATCCTCGATACTCAAAATCTATAATCTGTAATTCAACAATTAATGAGATTCACTGATTTTCTAGTTCAAATTAAATCTTATTCAAGTTATTCTTAGACTTAATTACTTCCTAAAATAATTACTTATTCTCGAAATCAATTTCAATAGATTTTGGATCGTTGTTCAATTCTAGGATTTTGTATATTCTAATTAAAAATACTTCCAAGTCTTCTAAATTCCCATAGTTTAAAATTACAATTTTAATAATTTGCTTACAAACTTATTCGTAGAATTAAATGTCTGATAACTTAATCTTTGAAATTTGAATAATTTTATTGATATTATAATTAATTTAATTACGAACAAAGGTCAAATCTATAGTCTCGTTCCAATATTCAAATTCCTAAACAATTTGATCATAACATATAGCTCAATCAACTATTTAAATTCAGAATTTTATTTTCTTCTTTTTTTTGAACTAATCTTTTACTGTTATTAAATCAAAATTCCATCATCAAGAATACAACTCAAAATCTGTTTCCTTTCATCAATTAGTCCCTACTAATCATTCCATCATTTTAATTTTCCAAACAAAATCTTCCAATAGCAAAGCAATTCACAACTCCAAAACCAAAGTTTTAAATGTCTTACCTCCCCGGTTTTCCACTGTTGGCCGAACTAGAGTTTGGAATACCAGTTGATGGTGCTTCTTCTCTGTTGGACGTTCTGCAACTCAACCAAAAACCAGGTTCCTTTGGCTTGAACATACTAGCTGTGAATTCGGAAAACACACACACTATTCAAGTTTCCATCTTCATTTCCATAGAAATTCACGGCCATCAGTAATTCAAACTGAATCCTCACATCAAAATCCAACCAACCACCAATGCCATTTTTTTTATTCGTGATTTCTTCCTCTTTTCTTCGTTTCACCACCAGCAACATTCAAATTCAGACATGAAATTTTCGAATCTCAATTCATTGCCCCAGAGTGCCATGTTCTTCATCCTTAAACGTATTCATTTTCCTGGTTTTCTCCTCTGTTTTGATCATTTGATCATTACACCAAACCCACATCCTTGCCCTCAAAACAGAGCACCCTTCCTTCTCATTTTCCATTTCTTCCAATCCGAACGCCCTCTTCCCTTCTCTGTCCGACAGCAGTTGCACCGACCAGCAACAATTGCTGATTTTTCCTCTTTAGTTTCCTCTTTCTTCACAGCCCTAGGTTGCTGTCCGAATAGAGGTTCTGGCTTCTCTTCTTCTGTTTTGCTTCCTTTTCGTATGACACAACAGCAGCTGTTCTTCATCTTCATCGTCTAGCATCAATAGCAGCAATGGCAACGAATCTCTGTTTCATGTTTCTTCTGTTTCCGTCTTCTTCTCCATTTCGCAGTAGCAATGTGGACAGCAGCAGCAAAAATTGGGCAGTAGCTCTGTTCCCACTTCCTTACACCGAGCCACATTAGTCTTCCTTCCAACACAGAACGTCATTAGTAATTAGTTCGGCCAGCAGCTTCTTGGTTCCCGTCTTCTTCGTCTTCTTCGTTCTACTAGCACTCGGCAGCAGCAGCGACAGCATGTAAAATGTCCAGCAGCTGCAACAAAACGACCATGCACTCATCATGCATGGCCACTAGATCACAGTTGTCTGAGCTCCTCTTCTTCTTCTTCTTCAGCTTCTTTCTTTCACAGCCCCCCTCAAAACTAGATAAGTCCGGTCCCTTCTTTGTTTATAAAGCCACCGCCAATCCGTTCCCAGAACTCTCTTGATTCATCTTCTCACCAATCAAACCAAACAACCAGAAAATTCTGGGCTTCCCATCTCTTTTGCTCCTGCTCTGTTCGGCCAACCGAATTTCTGGATTTTTTTTTCTCCATCCGACCATGCCCAGAAATTTGATTTAATTTCCTTAAGAATTAATCATTTGTTAGTCATTTTTAATTGTTTAAAAACTTTAGTATAAATTTATACATGTTAATGATGTTATTACTTATGCCCTTTAGTTCTTCCATTATATGTATAAATTTCTCTTTTTTTTTTTTTTTTTCTAATCACTTTAATTCACTTAAACTTTGTTATAAGCTTATATATATGTTAATAATATAATTCCTTATTCATTTTAATGCTTCTATTATATATATATATATATATATATATATATATATTTTTTTTTTTTTCCTAGCATCAATTTATTTCAATACTATATTTCATTACTATTATTATTATTATTATTATTATTTTTAACTACTTCAAGTTAATAGTGGAGATAAATTCATTTTATCTTATTACATCCATGTTCATATTTTTGATGAATTTCTAGTTTAAACCTTTCATCTTTCGACCTAAATTTATATTTTCCAAAAATTGTTTATTAATATTATTAATATACACAAGCTGCAAAAATTTGAGTTTGTCACGTAAAGCCTGATATTTCTACAGACGTAAAATCTCCTTGCATCTTGACTTGCGAAGTAGCGCGCTTGGAAAATTTTCGGGGTGCTACACAAGATAATTGCACAACTGCGTCTGTTGCCAAAGTAATGGCTACATACTGACCGAAGAGGAGTTGTTTACTTGTCTCGATCTTTATCTTGCTCCATCTCCCAATCTTCATCTTGCTCCATCTCTCGATCTCCTCTCTATTGAAAATTCAATCGTTGCCAGAGCACAGCTCGCATTGTAATCGCACAACGACAATCGTTACAGTTCACGGAGGTTATAGACTAACTGAAGTTCACGGAACATTTCCTGTAATGTAACACCCCAATAACCGAACCTCCTATCATGAGTTACCTAACGTGTGGATCATTGCCCGTTGAAAATTGAGACACTACCTAAACTTCTTCTTCTATCAAAATCTTTTTCTTTAATTTTTATTCCCAATCAGGTAGTAATTTTCAGGAAAATATCTCAAAGTACATTTTGTACAAAACAAAAGATCAAAATAATTTCTCAATACATTCACCAGATTTCTACAATTAAATAAGACAGCCTAAATCAGAGATTACAAATCATAAATCACACAGCGGAATCAATTTAAAACTTTTATTAAAACAGAAAATGTTAGACATATAATATTGTTCAATAATCTAATCGATTGAATTTAAACCCAAAAGAAATATAAGAAAATCGTTTCAGTATAAACAAACAAAATACGACCTCCAAAGTCTCTTGTCCCAAATAATCTCCCCATGAGATTATCAATCAACCGTGAGAGTTTTCTGGCGTAGGTGATGATACTCTACGTCCAGGTGTACTTGAAAATAAAGTGGGCGTGAGCTTGAAACCCAGTAGGTCATTCCTGCACATCACACACATTATACAGACCCAATCCAAAATATTACAAACACTTTCAAGGATTAGGCATTTCAAACATTCATTTAGTTTTGGTCAAAATCTAAGACCAGAAAAGGGTTGAGATGCCTCTCAGTATTCCCCGTGATCCAATCCAATCATAATCGTAGAGGCTTCAAGTACCATCTAAAATCAGTCATGTCTCAGCATCACAGTCTAAGAGAGAGTACTTATTGCAGCTCATACCATCTCCCAAAGACTTCGAGCTATCACAGGTAGCTCAAGGGTGGAGATACCTACAATCCCCCTGGTAGCTCGATGATCTCAAGCGGTGGCATATAAGAGATACCACCTCGATCGGCTTCAGGCTCGTCAATCGCACTGGTACGTGGATTCTTAATAATCCATCGTCTTATTTTTAGTTTTACAAACAAATTCAATCACACCAAACATCACACCATACAATAGACAACAATTTAAAATATGAATGCAATTTAAAATAATAATGTAACACCCCGGAACTTTGTAATTATGCTATGTCGCAAGTAGGCATAAAATAAAATAAATAATAATAATAATAATAATAATAATAATAATAATAATAATAATAAGAATTTAAAAAAAGTAACAAAAAGAAAATGAAATTAAATCATTCGATCGAAATAAATAAACGAATAAAATAAATTGGGAGATTACATATTAGTTGACAAAAGGAGATTGAATTTGGAGTGATCGAAATATTGTGTGATTGATAAAACAAATATAGTAATGTTTGAAAATTAAGAAAAATAGATATTGGAAAATAATAATGATACTAATAATAATAAAGTGAATAATGAATGATATTATTAAGATACATAAACTTATGATAAGGTTTATATATATAAAGTGAATATAATATATATATCAAAGAGATTAATATATATAATCTTGTGAAATTCATAATAAGGTTAAATGAAAAATAAATGTAAATCTATAAACTTATGATAAGGATTAAACAAATATTATACATGAAATTAAAATAAAGTTTAACACAAATTAGAATGATTAGTAGAAAATAAAATAAAACGCATGCATATATATTTATAACCGAGTGGCGTGTGTGTGTGACGACAAGAAGTGGTGGAATGAGGTGTGTTGAAGAAGACAACCGAAGGAGAAGAGAGCCGAAGGGTGGAGTCCCGAACTATCCGGACAACGGTAGATTGAAGAAGAAGCCAATGCTATGGCTTGCTGCTGTGGTCGGTGAGATGAACACACAAGAAGGAAATTGAAGCACGAATAGAAGAAGAAGAATTCAGGCTGCTTTGAGTTGCACGAACAGAAGGCAGAGGAGATGACATGCTCTGTTTTGGACGGTGAAGAAGAGAAGTAAAATCAGAGGTGGGATGCTTGAGGGGGATAATTGGTGAAACAGACAGAGGAGAGAACGGAGAACAGAGCTGGGTGCTCTGTTGCTCCTGCATGCTGTTGCAGCTGCGCTGAAGGAGAGAGTGAGCTGGCTGGTTGTGTTCACTGGGTTGTGAAGAAACGAAAATAGAAAATAAAAGGAGCATGGTGGTTTCATTTCAAAATTCTGGCTTTCGGTCGTGGGAACAGAGAAGTATATGGACACCTGGTTCGTGCTATCAAGAAAACAGAGGACAGGGATGGTCGGTTGGAGTATTTTTACATGAACAGAGCAAAGAAGAAGAACCAGAGCAACTATGCTTTGTTTTGTGTGACTGCTGCTGCCAAGTTTAAGAAGGAGAATGAGGCAATGAACTGATGGAGGACTGAACGTGATTGGAGACAAAGAAGACCAGTTTGCTGGTTTTATAATCTGCTGCTACTGATAATCCGGGCAGCTGTTGGAGAACCGGGGAAGGAAGAGAACGGCCATGCGAAGAAGAAGAGGGAAGAGCAGAACCGTGCTGCTGCTACTACCACTAAACGAAGATGAAGAAGATGGTAGCTGGACAGGAGCCGAGCATGACGAGCAGAGGAAGGAAGAAAAGCAGTCTACGACTACTACTACTCTGGGCAGTCGTTTCAGTAGTGTGAGGAATGGAGATGAAGATGAGTGGTGGTTGCAGAACCGTGATGGGAAACAAAACAGAAGGGCAGAAATTCTGCTGCTGCGATGAAGAAGAAGAACCAAGAAGGAAAAAATGAAGCTGCTGCTGCTTGTTTGAATGCGTGAACGAAGAGGATGGCTGCGAGTAGCCAATTTTTGGTTTTCTAGGATGTCCGAAACACGGACGAAGAAAGAGATTCAAGAGGAACCCAACTGTAAGTGAGTCGAATGCTGCTGCCGAGAGGTGCATGAGTCGGGTATGAAGAAGAACAGAGAAGAAGCTAGTTGCTACGGATTGTGAAGAAGAACAAAGAACGAAATGGAAAGAGGAAGCTGTTGCAGCAGCTGCTGCTATTACCGGCGAACGAATAGAAGAAGAAGGAGACTGAAACAGAGGCAAAATACAGGGAGGAACGAAATTTGATAACGGTTTGGAGCTTGAAGTTTTGAAATTCTGTTTTGGGATTTCAGTTAGTGTACCAAGGAAGAGGAGAAAGTCGAAATTCTGGTTCGAATTTTCAATTGGGCGTTGCATGACCGAGTGGAATAACCAGATTTCAGGTTTAACAGACCATTGAAAAATAGAGGCAGGGGAAGTTCAAATTCTGGGTTGAAGGTTTACTCTGATTTCTGGTCTGTTTGCTGCAACGAAAAGAGTAAACAAACTGAAATTTATAATTTGGATCCGAAAATTGAGGGACGTTGCAAATGTGATATTGTTGCTGCTGGTATGTTGTTTGACGGAGAAGGTGATGTAGAAGACGACGGCTGATTGTGTTTGAAATTAGTGGGTTTAATCGTTAAATGTGAATAAAAAAAAAATTCTGTGGTATGTTGGATACCTTGATTTAGTGAAGAGCAAAGAACGAAGTGGACACAACTGGAATTGGGAGGGGGGAGGGGGGGGGCAACAACGTTTATCTCGCCGTTGTCGTATTCATGCGAAGAAAGAAAGGGCAGCAGTTATTTGTGTGAAGAAGACGAAGCGAGGTAAAGTTTAAATTTAAGTTTTAAATTTTAGTTTGAGATTTATTTTAATTAAAGATGCAGAAACAAAATGAAATTAAAAAAATTAAAAACCTTATTGGATATTAGTGAAAATATTATTTTGATGTTAGTGGATTTGGAATGGACATTGGAACATGGATATTGAGATATATCAACGTATAGGAAATTGGAGTTTCGAATTAAAAGTCTAAGCACTGGAACTATACATAGGTCATTTAGAAGTTTTATTTTGTTCGTAATTAAATAAATTATGATATCAATAAAATTATTCAAATTTCAAAGATTACGTTATTAGAAATTTAATTCTACGAATAAGTTTGTAAGCAAATTATTAAAATTGTAATTTTAAACTATGAAAATTTAGAAGACTTGGAAGTATTTTAATTATAATATACAAAATACTAAAATTGAACAACGATCCAAGATCTGTTGAAATTGATTTCGAGAATACATAATTATTTTAGGAAGTAATTAAGTTTAAGAATAACTTGAATAAGATTTAATTTGAACTAGGAAATTAGTGAATCTCATTAACTGTTGCATTTCAGATTATAGATTTTGAGTATCAAGGATCTCGAAGGAAAGCAAGGAGCCCTGAAGATCGGTGAAACCAGATGGGCGTAACTTCCTTGCTTATTTGTATTATACGGATTTAAGATTCAAAGCATTTGGTTGAATAGTTCTAGGACTATTAGAATTTTGTTATAAAATTTATTGAACTTGTTTGGCTTGCTTGGCTGATGGTGTGATAATTTATTTAAATTGTGCTTCGTTCATCTCTAGCATGCGTTAATAAGAAATCATACATTTAGATTTCATTAAATACTCATGTGAATAGCCTACAATTTGATTTATTTTTCATGATATGCATGATGGTTGGCATGAACGAAATTGTTTGTAAAACTAAAATAAGACGATGGTTTATTAAGAATCCACGTACCGGTGCGATTGACAAGCCTGAAGCGGATCGAGGTGGCATCTCCTATATGTCACCACTTGAGATTGTCGAGCTACAAGGCGGATCATAGGTATTCCCACCCAGAGCTGACTGTGACAGCTCGAAGTCTTTGGGAGATGGTATGAGTCGCGATAAGTACACTCTCTTAGACTGTGATGTGAGTGTCGATAGATTTTAGATGGTTATTGGAACCTTCTGAGATTTGATTGGATCACAGGGAATACCGAGAGACATCTCAACCCTCTTCTGGTCTTAGACTCTGACTAAAACAAATAAATGTTTGAAACGCCTAATGTGTGAAAGTGTTTGTAATGTTTTGGATTGAGTCTGTATAATGCATGTGATGTGTAGGATCGATCCACTGAGCTTTCGAGCTCACTCCCATTTCTATCTTTCAGGTACACATGGACTTAGAGTACTGTAGCCTACGTCAGAAGACTCGCACTTTGATTGGACACCTCAAGAGGAGGTCGTCCAGGATAGGTGACTTGGAGGTTATAATTTATGTATTTTACTGGATTGTTTTAATGTAATTATATTGGTTTAACTTTGGTTGTTTTATCTTTCAATAGCTTTCCTTGTTTAACGATTATGGTTTAAATGAATGGTTTTAAAGTATTTTCCGCCGCATTAACGATGATTTATATTAAGGAATCTAGTGAATATCTCGAGGAAATTATTTTAATTCTTTTGTTCTGCGTGAGAAATTGTCCAGAGAATGACTTGAAATTATTGACTTTGAACTTAAGATTGAAGAAAAAGATTTTATAGAATGAAATTTTCAAGTAGCATCTTAATTTTCATCAGGCGACAATCAAAACGTGAACGGAGGTTCAGTTGAAAATTGGGGTGTTACAAATATGGTATCAGAGCTCAGCATTATGATACACTGGGCTAGATTGAGTTCACCGAATATGATTTTCATTGGTATGGAGATTTTACTGAACTTGATTTTTATTGAAAATGAATTATATCGAATTTGGTTTCATCAAAAATGAATTTCTTGGGTACAATTTTGAAAAAGGGTAGCACGAGTAGAGATTTAAGTAAGGATGAAGTGATGCTACAGTACCTAAGTCACTAATTACAGATGTGACTTGAATACTGAAGGGTGTTCTCGATTGTTGACCTCTTCTTGAGAAGGGTAACCCTGAAGGGTAGTGGCCTTCTTGGAAAAGGTACCCCTGATGGTTTAACTTTGTAGTGGTCCTCATATGGTTGGTGCCTTCTTGAGAAAGAGTGCCCCGATGGGTTGGCTCTATAGAATGGTTCTTGAGGGTTGGTGCCAGCCTTAGAAGGTGCAATGTCCCTAATGGTTTGATCCCAACTCTAGGAAGATATCCTGAAATGTTGAACCCTATTCGGGAACGAGTCTGATTCGGGAATTATGGCATCACAAGAAATGCAATGGAGTGGAACACTATGACCATAGGTCTAGGTAGAGATCGAGTGTTGTCCTGGGAGTACAGTGGATCATAAATAAATTAAAAGCTTTAGGGCATAGGTTAGAGACTGATAATGTGTTTGAACGCACATTTGTTTGGTCAGGACCCGAGTTTGGGAGGAGCCTGTATCTTTGGTCTCCACGTAGGATGAGGTGCATAGGGATTTGGGGTTACGGAGGAATCCTGAATTCAGAGAATGACGGACCTTGCTTGGTGAATGATTGATTTCTTTGGTTGAACTCGTACGCACTGTATTGTCTTGGAATGGGGCGGTACAGTATGGTGGGTCTTGTGTCAGCTTTAGAAACATCTGTGGGTGCACTGTCACGCTATTTTTAGCCAAGGGCCCAGTTAAAAATGGTGAGATAGTTGTAGTCATGGATATCGAGACGCTTGTGCCATTGTTGGGTGTAATGTAATTCCGGGTAGAAGTTTGTGTGGAAGGGCGAGTGTGGGATGGGGCACATGGACCTGGAAGCACAGATGGAAGCTTCAGGATTGCATTATGCTAGCCTGTGTTGTTTGCTTGGTTGTTGGATAACTGTCTGTTATGGATGCAGTTTGATTATCTAAGTGTTGTAACCCAAATTCCTATGCCCAGAAATAGACAAGATGCTGCAAACTTAGAAGCATAAACCCCTAGACAACTGAGACAAATCAAGAACTTAAAGACTACGTACCTAGAGTGACCTTAGCATGAGAAACGCGAGATTACATAGGCGTCTAGGAAGTAGTAGTCAGTAAGATGGATCACGATACCGAGAGAAAACATAAGATAGCTATACATAGATGTATACATATAAAATAAACGTTGTTCTTGAACTTAACATGAATAGATCATGGAATGCCGAGTTAAATTCTTGAGTAGTAGTTCATGTCAAGAGGTGCGAGATGAGCCTGTACTAGGTGGTGAGAACACTTTGAGGGTGGCAATGGCCTGAGAGACATTAGTAATCCTGAACTTGATAACAGAAATTTTTCAGAAAGTGAGATTGGAGATTACTCCACGACTTGTGGAACAAGGGGTGCGGACTCTACAGTCATTGGCATTATCACAGATTGTCGGCGCCTACTTAAACATAAACACAGTCACCAGTGCAACCAGGGCCCCAAATGCGGCTACAACTTCAAACTCATCAAATAGATAGGCCTACAGATACGGTGCCATGGAGTAGATTAATCATTTATAACCAGGAATGGTGGGAATTGTTGAATGAATTCCAGAAAGTGAAACCTAGGTACGTTTTAAGGCGTGACTGATCCCTTTTCAGTAGAAAGGTGGCCATCGAGATGAATCAACATTTGAAGGCTATGGGAGTGAATGGACCTAGAAGGATGATGTTAGCGGCATACCAATTGGTGGGCATGAGAAAACTGTGCGATCATACCAGCACTAATGCACCGGATCCCATCAGAACTCCATAGTTAAATGTGCTTGGGAGAGTAGAAACAAGCCAGATTAGTGAGGTGATAATAGTAATAATAGTTGAGGTTTCAAAGAGAGAGGTATTAGAGGTTACTCTCAGAGTTGGGGGCGAATGGTGAAAAACATGTAGCTAACAGTGACACCACAGGTGTGACTAAGTAAGTGCAACCAACAAAATAGAGCACTAGTCATTGTACATTTTTCTTTCATTGTGACATACGTATTCTTGTTCGAGATCTTATCAAGTGTGGAGAGCAGAAGGAAATTTTTGTAAATAAACCATTTGATATATTCGAAGTAAATCCCCAGGCTAGGAGAACTTCTTCCTCTATCCGAGTTGAGTAGATGTTTGAACAGATACAAGCCAAACTTCCTGGAACATTCCAGTTCATTTTTTATCTTATGCCAGAGGGGGAAACATCTACTATATATGGTCAATGGATGAAGAAAAGTCTAGCTGATGTTGGTATTGTGACACAAGGCATTATTCCAACAAAGGTTAATGAACAATATTTGACAAATGTTCTCTTGAAGATCAATGCTGAATTTGGTGGTTTAAATTCTTTGTTGTCAGTCGAACAATCTTGTTCTAATGCCTGGATCTCTAGGGTTCCAACTATCATTCTTGGAATGGATATTTCACATGGAAATTCTGATCAGTATGATCTACTCTCTGTTACCGCAGTAGTTAATTCTAGATAGTGACTATTGATCTCTCGATATAGGGCATCTATAAGAATACAATTGCCAAGGCTAAAATGATAGAATAGGATAATTAGATAAGCACCTATTCGAGCCATCTATGCTAGAACCTTATTTTAAAAAGCTACAATGATTCACCATGAAAACTGCGAGACTACATGATGAAAGAAGATAGAACTATCTGAACGGCTCAAGTTCATCCTAAGCGAGAGCATACGCCAGACCATTGATAAGTTTCAACATTTTATGGAGATGTCACGAATGTCGCATGTGATATCTGGGTGAGGATATCATAGTCTTTATACTAGATCACGTCAACGGTAGTGGACTGATCATTCTTCCTAAGTGTTAATTCGGGGAGAAGACTACGTTCACAAATCTTCTTACTGAAAATAGGACGTACATTATTCAAAAATCATCAATGACAGTTGAAGGCGTGATGTCTCAAGAAAGATGGTGGTTATTAGTACAGTTTAGCTGAGTTATGCGAAAGACTTGAAGAAATTTTAATTGCTCCATAGAGAATGTTTATAGAGAAGAAATGAAATCACACCTGGTAGCATTGCAAAACGATGAATCTAATGTGAGGGAATAGATATCCTAGTTATATTCATGAATCTAAGAAATACGATTTGGTGGAATATGGAAGGATTCTCTAAGAAGAATCAGAGTAGCACAGCGGAAACATAATTGGCCAGCGGAAACATAGGTCGTTTACAACATTAGTAACTTAACTCAAATTTCGAGGGCGAAATTTAATTTAAGGGGGGTAGATTGTAACACCCTGGAACTTTGTAATCATGTTATGTCGCAAGTAGTCATAAAATAAAATATAATAATAATAATAAGAAGAAGAATTTAAAACAAAGTAACAAAAAGAAAAATAAAATTAAATCATTTGATCGAAATAAATAAACAAATAAAATAAATTGGGAGATTACATATTAGTTCACGAAAGGAGATTGAATTTGGAGTGATCGAAATATTGTGTGATTGATAAAACAAATATAGTAATGTTTGAAAATTAAGAAAAATAGATGTTGGAAAATAATAATGATACTAATAATAATAAAGTGAATAATGAATGATATTATTAAGATACATAAACTTATGATAAGGTTTACATATATAAAGTGAGTATAATATATATATCAAAGAGATTAATATATATAATCTTGTAAAATTCATAATGAGGTTAAATGAAAAATAAATGTAAATCTATAAACTTATGATAAGGATTAAACAAATATTACACATGAAATTAGAATAAGGTTTTACACAAATTAGAATGATTAGTAGAAATAAAATAAAATAAAATAAAACGCATGCATATATATTTATAATAGAGTGGCGTGTATGTGTGACAGCAAGAAGTGGTGGAATGAGGTGTGTTGAAGAAGACAACTGAAGGAGAAGAGAGTCGAAGGGTGGAGTCCCAAACTGCGCACAGAGCTACCTTCAGCAAGTTCGGCCTCTTCTTCTTTGCTGACCATGAACCACACGAACTGCAAGTAGCTGGACAAACCAAAATCTCGCACCAGCAGCTAGATCTGGTAGTTGGACAACAAAGATGCACCAGCAAAGTTTGCAAGCATGCATAGCACGAACCAGATATGAAGTTGCACCAACACGGATTGCAACCTAACACACCACAGCCGGACAGCAGCTCACCACGGTCTGCAGCTTGTTTCTTCACCATGGACTGCAAGCAGTTGGACCACCAAATCACGCACCAGTAAATAACAAGGACACACCAGCAGTTGGAAAAATGAAGACGCACCAGCAGCTGGAAAATGAAGATGCACCGACAGTTGGACAATAAAGATGCACCACGGACAACAAGCAAATCCAATGAGCTTGGGACGTTTCGTGGCTTGTTTTTTTTTTTTTTTTTCAGATCCAACAAACTGCAACTTGGATCTTTGGCCAGCAACCCAAATCTAGCGTGATTGAGCTTGAAACAAACCAAATCTTGGCTACTTCTAAGGTGCACGAACCAGATCTGGCTTGTTTGAGCTTGTGAATATGGTTGATGCTTGAGACAACACAGATCTTGGCTGGTTTGTGTAGTTCCGAACTAGATTAGTGGTTTTGAGCTTGTGACGGTGATGGTTTGGTGGTGCCAATGGCAGATCCAACAAGATTGAAGAAGGATCCGGCGAGCTCGAGGATCAAAGATGAAGAACAATTTGAAGAACTAGATCTAGCGAAATCTGGCTTTTTTTTTTTTTTGACTCTAAGACTTGAATGAAGAGCAAAAGAAGAACAATGAGCTTTTTTGTGTATGTGCTTTGTTTGATATCCAAAACATGGAGCAAATTTTCCTTTTATATATAATCTCACTTAGATACTAATATATATTTTTTCTTCAAATCATAATCTTTCATCCTTTTTCTTAGTAATATTATTATTATTATTATTATTATATTTTTTTCATATGGATTTTTTTTTCATTCTATTAACTCCATGATATTCAAAATACACATTTGCATATATCTGAAAATATATACTTTTTTCACCAAAAAAAGTGATGATATGGGGTGGGTCCTACTCCTATAATTGCTCAAGATAATGATTCTCCTTATCTCTTGTCCCATGAGTCATTAGATAATGATCTAATTTAATTAATATTTATTTTCTTAATTATCCATCCTACATCATCTTAGATTATCTTGTTATTATTTATTTATTTATTTATTATCCATCTAACTCACTTTCAATATCTTTATCTATATTATTTATTTATTTAGTTTTTATTTTTTTCAACTACTCATGATTATTTATATCATTTTCATTCTATATATATAGTTATCTCTTAATCTAATTATTTTATTTCATCATTTTTTAATCTAACTAAGCACATATATAAATATATAAATAAATAAATAAATAAATATATATATATATATAACAATAATCATCATTATATATGTCTTTTATTTTATACATACATTTGTACCTATACATATATACATACATGCAATTATATATATGTATATGTGTGTGTGTATATATATATATATAAGAATTAATGTATTAAATTAATTTATCTCGTCATATTATTTTATTTTATTTTAGGTTCCACATTAATTAATTTTATTTTCTAAAATCACATATTTTCATTTAATTCAAACATTAAATTATGCAATACGTGTAAAATCATGTATTTTTTTTATAATTTATTAATTAATTAATACATCAAAATACATGTTGAGCCCATGGACTCAATTTCTTAAAAATAAGGGTCGTTACAGGACTAGGCTATCAATACGCCTTTACCTTTGTCAGTTATTGAGGAGCCTGAAATTGTTAGTAGAGTATTGAGCCTAAAATTTCAACATGGCTCAATAAGTAATAAAACTAGCACGTTACTCATAACTACAATTCCAAAAATAATGCATGTATGCATGAACAGTAGTGATGAAAGAGTGCTTGAAGCATGACATAGAGTAAAAGCAATTATAAACAATGCAACGTTAAAGAAAAATAATTAAATGCATAATAGTTAAAACTGCATTTGGGCTAGGGTTTTAAATCATCAAATCCAACCCTATGGTCATCGCTCAAGCGGATTATAAATCAGGCATACCGGCCACTCAAGCGGGTCATAAGCTAGGCGTATTCCTCGAATACCCTAAACCTACGTTCGTTCCTCAAGTGCTATCACTCGAGCGAGTCGAGTGTTAGGCACATTGATCATATGCCCCAACCCCGCGCTCGGACCTCGAGTCTAATCTTAATTGCATCGTGTACCCTAACCCTGTGCTCGGACCTTGAGTCTAATCTCAATTGCATCATGTACCTTGCTCCTGCGCTCGGACCTCAAGTTTATGGTCTCATATCAATGTACATCTATATATACTTCAACCTAATTGATGGAACTCAAACCACATAAAACCGTTAAACTCATGTCATTCACTCGTGTTTCACGCAAGGAATACAAGTTAAAGTAAACAGTTTAATTAAAATACTCACCTCAAGTTTCGCACACCAATGTCCCATTGAGACTCAGCCCAGTCCTGTAGTACACGATGAAATCTATGTTATTTAAAGCCAATTTTAGTTCCTTTGAGCAATGTGGCTCAGCTCTAGTTCAACTATCCCTTATCGGTCTCGGTTAACCCAAACTTGACGTGGTTAAATGTGGTCAACCAGTGAAACTTAGTCAACTAGTTAAACTTACTCAAAATTGGTCAACATGATCAATTTTTGTCAACTTTGGTTAACATGGGTCAATTTGCATCAAATTGGGTCAAAATATGTCAAAATTGGGTCAATTTGGTCAAAATCCCCAATTTCGCACACTTAGTCAATTTTTAGCCTTTTTGTTCTATCTACGCAAATAACTTTTAGATTTTTTTTTTGAGATCAATCCTGTCGGGACCCCTTCCCAGAGTCAAGGGCGGCCCGACCGGCACAGCGGCCTGACGAAACTCTCCCACCAAGACGAGTTCGCCCAACCGCTGTTAAGCCATCTTTGCAAAC
>JAJIYU010009289.1:0-17209 GCA_030144865.1 Tinospora cordifolia | reverse complement strand
TTAATTATTGTTGAAATATTTATTTTATTATGCTCTGTTCACAAAAAGAAGATTAATAAAGATTTTAACTACGTACCGACGCGGGGACGAATGTCTTCGTGTGTGTTCCATGCAGAATTAGAACTGGTTTCAGAAATGATCTCAGAGAAGGGTTTGAGTTTCAGAATTGATCTCTGTCCCAAGATCTGGAACACAGAGGTTAACCCCTTTCGTTCTAATTGACAACTGTTAATAAATGAATGTTTGAAACGCCTAATGAATGATAAGTGTTTGCATGTTCAGTGTTTTGTTTAAATAATGCTATGGATGTACTGTGTGTGATCCACTGGGCTCTTGAGCTCACCCAATCAGTTTTTTCAGGTAATTATTGAAGACGATGCTTCAGCAGACCAATGTAAATTAATTACAGTGTACAGGATAGTAGAAAATGATATGTATTGTAGGATTTGATTATGTCAAATGTCAATAATATCTGTATTATCAAAAGATGTTATGGAGCCCACAAAATTATTCATAACTCTGATAATGAAGTAATGTTTTCAGATGTATTGTGTTTAAATTTTATCTCTTAGATATGAACTGTTAAAACTAACAGATAAATGAAGAAAATAAAAAGTAATATCCTCAGTTCTCAGATAGAAAGCAGGACTGACTGCACTCAGAAGAAATGACGTCTCAAGCTATGAGACCACCACGTCACCTATGACGTATGTGATAGAGAAAGAATGGGAGTTGGGGGTGTTACATACATTGAATAAGGAAAACCATTGACATGAGAGATTTTCAATTGCCCTTGTCTCAGAAACTTTGAAGAATTGCTCATACTTTCCAGATAGAGATAATTTGCAAACTTGTAGGTGAGGATCATGGAGTGAATAAAGATTTTTTTATTTGGTGGTGAATTTGATACAACCACTAAGCTCCTCTTTGGCCAGTCTCATGGCATGCAATCCACTGCAGGCTAGCTCGACTTAGCCTAAGGTTCAAACCACTGCTTTGTTTGATCGGGCTAGCATCGCACAATTATTTGAATTTTGTTTTGTGTCCTCAGCCTCGGTGGAATTAACTGGGTACGACTAAACTCAATGTTTCCCTCATCCAGATCCAGCCAAGCTAGCATAATGTGTTTTTTTTTTCTCCTATTTGGTACACGTGACTAATCTATTCAGCCTTCAATGTAACACCCTGCCTTTCGATATCCATCAATATCATTCAAAAGTTTATACATTACCCTTATTCGACATAATAATAATAAATTTCTTCAATTAAAAAAATTAGGGTCCTCAAGATACGAGTGTGCTACTTATGTTCTCAGTCAATAGTCTATATCATGGATCTTGGCAAATAATAAAACAGTTATTGTCAATTTTTAGGCATCTAAATTTTAATCATTTTGATTAATATACTGATGGCGTTCAAATAGGATTGTACCAATAAAAATCAATGAATTTTCTAATTATATCTTAGGCATTTCAAGTATAGATACATCTACTCAAATATTATTTTATTAAAGTAGTGTTTTGTATCAAACACGTAGTTGTTTAGACTCTAAAATAAAGTCATTAATCAAATTAGGCTTTGAGGCCTTTACAATTAGTCATTAATGTTAATAAGACTCCTAATGAGTATATACTCGACTCCTAAATAAAATGATCTTATATAATAAATATCAAACTTTTCAACGGTCTATATTGCGATGTGTCATCTTTAATTTTCACCGAAAAAAGAAAATAAGGGGTGAAATCAAAGAGCATAAAATTATTTACAATTATCGTTAAGGTTGAAGGGTTTAACCCTGATATCCTTTAATACTTCGAGATGTAACACCTCGGTCCCACAATCTGATCACATTCGCTACAATTGGCACATTTGTCTCTCAACTCAAGATGTATTCACATTATGAAGAGCAATCACTCTTGCTTCGTATGTGGTCACTCCCATTTTCACCGTCTGGGCACTAGAATATTACTATATTTCATATCATCTTTAGGTCTATTTGTACTGGGTTACATCCCATCATATATCAGAGCCATCAACATATTAATTCATAACATAAATAACCAGTTATATTGGGATCAAATGAAAATAATTAGCTTACCCTCAATAGTAATCAATTACCAACCCTGTGGTCGAGGTTCTTACAAATAAAATGAACATAATAATGAAAAGCGGGTCCGAGTGCCCTACAATTAATAAGTAGAAATAGATTTCTAATCCTACACCACCTCATTACTGAGGTATAACAATACTTTCAAACATGTGCCATCTTCACTTTTCAGTAAAGTGTCTTCAATGGTTACCTGAAAAAGAATTAGTGGGGTGAACTCAATAGCCCAATGAATTATACACAAAACATCTCGAGTATTATTAAAGTCAAAATATAAAACATGCAAATACTTATCAGATATTAGGCATTTCATACAGTTTACTTGTTTAGGTTGACATTAAGGCCAAAGAACTTCTTTGATATTCCTCATTAGATTTAGAATATCGAAGGTAATGTTCAAAAGCCTGTTACCTATTTGAAACGCTATCTAAGGAGTAAAATCTCAACTCAACTATCTGTCCAGAGATTGAAATCTCAACTTGACTCTCAGTCTCATCTCACTACTGCCATAGTAGTATCAAGTCCCACCTTGGGTTGGGAACACCCATTATGATGCCTGAGTGTTGTCATAGTTTTCGCATCACCATGCTGATATGTGGTTAACTCTCTTAATCATCTTTATTTAATGACCACAAGCATGTTCACAATATCAATATCTAGATATAAATAAACAATATATCTAAATCAAAAATACATCATGCTTTGGGTTACACAAGTTATGTTATTTCTCACGTGGTATTCATGGCATATGTTCCAAAAAACATTGACATTCATGGATAGTGTAGCATGCTATGAACATCATAAAAGACAATCAATCATCCATATATGTCTCACACATCCCTAGCATGCTTACAAACAATCAATAAACGTAAACATTCAATCAAGTTTCATATTTAAACTAAAATAATACTAAAGAGTTTAAGTATTCATTTCTACCTATTTCTTTGTTCAACTCTTTGTAATCCTTGTTTCTGTATTCAAATCCTCTTGAATCCTCAACCTCCAAGGATCATACATCATTCTTCTTAGATATCGATGCAATTCTAGTGTTTTAAATCATACTTTAATGATATTTTGATTTACATGGCATATGGTGTGCAAAGTGGTCATGATAGACATGTATTAGTGTGGTTTTTATTCGTGTATCACGGTAGGGTGGGGAGACATCGCCTTAATCGAAGTCAGTGCATGAAAAATGAAAAACGAGACTACAGTTGTGTTATCGCGGTAACCCGTGAGGGTTAGTTATAGTACCACAGTAGTCTGTGTTCTAGGTAGGTTTTTCATGTCGTTACCGTTGTAGGCTTGAGCGTTACTACGATAACTCGAGAGGAACTTCACATGTATAGTCCACTACCGCAGTAGTCACATAATTTCCAAAGAACTACATTTTTTTGTGTGTTTCTAGTTTCCTTTTGTGCATGGGATTTTAATGCACTGGACTTTAGACTCAAAAACATGAATCACACAAAGCAAAAAGATGTTATACCTTTCTGCTATATGTTTCCTCCTTTATTTCCCTCACTGGAATGTTTTAAGCATTCCTAGAGTTCTATTACAGATAGTCGAGAGTGAAACAGTGTTATAGAAGCCATCACAATCAATTCTATTTGTAATGGAACACAATATGGAACTTGTATAATAATTTGCGAGTCAGTTCTTACCCTATAACGTGTTTTGTCACTGTTCTAGGGCCCTACAATGGAACTGCAGTGTTTTTATCTGTGTAGTTCCTCTTCCTTTGGTTGGATGATAGTTAGGAAGGGTTGGGATAGATCAAATGTAACACCTCAATTTTTAGTCCTTTCATTTATGTCACTCTGAGTCACGTGCAGAGAAGCACACTTGTTCTACATTAAATCCTACACACGTGTCAACTACCAAGAACTGAGACGTTACTTTTCTCATATTCAAACCTCAACAAAAACTTTCGAGACACACCAGATCTCACATGAAAGACTTATCAACCTCTTAGACATACTAGAGAATATGACCAGGAGACAACAAAAATTAATAAAGGAAACCGTCAAGTCCAAATATTTGAACTTAGTAAAATTTTAAATTTAATTCCCAAATAGAAGTCGCTAAAAACATGGCCTATGTTGGCAAAAAAAAAAAAAACCAACTCACAAAGAAAAATTCAACATCTAGATCAATCCAATAAGCCATTTGCTCATTCTAAACTAACTACCCAAACAAAGAGAACTATGATAACGACCTCAACAGAGAAGTTTGCAACTACCACAACACTCAGTAGTATTGTCAACATGAACCGCCTCGAAGACCACTTGAAATGGAAAGGTAGGTGAGTCAAGAGCCCAATAAATCATATATAATATATCAATAGCATTATTTAAATCAAACACGTAACATGCAACTACTTATCAAACATTAGACATTTCAAACATTAGGTTACTAAGAGTCTTTAATCAGATTGAAGGGCCTACACGTGGTGGTTTCTCATCATCATCATGTTAAACGGAAAAGGAAAAATGCAATATATGTCAAATTCCAATGGGCTACTGGAACACACCCATAAGGCAACTGGGAAATAGGGACACACCCCTTGCTCCATCTTCAAGAACTAGGGTCACATCCATCATCTTATCATCGAAAATTAGAGACAAAATTCCTTATCACGAGAACACCCACAGTGATCCCCCATTGTCGCAACCCCTTTTCAGGTGACGTAACGATCGATACAGAATTTTCAAACATGTTAGAACATTGGCATGTCAGAAAACTCTATAAGCCTTCCCAACCAAATTACCAATTTTCCTAAAAAATTTTGACAGAGTCTCCTCTAAAAATATAACATGTTATCAAATTCAAATCACCTGATAATTACAATCAATATAAAAAAACATATATTTCTTCATAAAATAACACACAATCCATAATTTTTTTTTGATATCACATCCAAAAGATAACACGTCTATATACATTTCCAAATTCAAAGATTTGGCTAATTATCACAACTACAACATACTATTAACTTCAAAAGAAACTAATGATGATATCACATCTCCTCTTTTCCTTTTCTGTTAGAACCTGGAGAAAACGATTGAGAGGAGAGTGAGCAAACAACAAGCTTAATGAATAATCTGACTTATGGTATTTACAACCATCATATATATATAAATATGCAAGGAAACAATAAATTTAAATCACTGATAAATGAAATAAAAGTAACATACATGCATCATGTAATGAGTGAACATGCATTCAATTTCAATAACGTGCAATCTTTACAAAATCATGATCAATCTCCCTCCTTCCAAATAACAAAGCGAATATGTTCTTCACCCCGCAAATGAGGACTGCAATGACCTCTCATTGTCTGATTATTTATCAATTTCTATCTCGTTCATCTCATGTTAGGAATGCACTAACCAAGATTACTACAACGGTCAATCCTGTGAGTCTATTTCTAGAAACTATGACTAATAGAAATGTTGTCATGTCAATAACCTACTTAGACATGTAATTGACATGCTACAATGCATCAAAACCATTTTATGGGATTAAAATAAGCATGAAATGTAATATATCATTCTATTTAAATAAAATCAGACATTTTAATATAGTACCAATGTCAAATATAACATCATAAATAAATATTACTCACAAAATTAATGTCCAACTTGTTCCTATTATCCAATAATAATTTGTCTTCACACCAATATAATCTTGTCACCAAAAATTATTTTACATGCATCAAATCAATTTTAACCCATTTAAATTTATTTTTATAAATCATTCTCAACCTATTTACAACTTATATTTAACTCAATATATACATTTAATCTTATGTATTGCTGCACAATAACTTGGATATGCTTAATAATCTTGAAGATTATTTTTCTGCTCATATAACATATTTTAAAGGAAAAAAATATTAATAATAAGTTTCTACAATTATATTTTTATTAATTTTTTAAAATTTTGATAAATAGCCCAATTGGTTAAACATTTATCAAAAATTCGATTGATATCCAAAATTCACGAATTCAGTGTTGATGGGTGCGTATTTTCATTCTCTACATTTTTATGGATTTCAATCAAAGTTTTATCGAAGTTTAACATACACGAAAGCTCATCCAAAGATTATTAAACGTTAGGTATTTATTTTAGTATGTACAGGATAAACAAATGAAAACTAACCACATATTTAGGATCTAGATATCATCAGGAGTGTTTTGGTATAGTTTTTACAGAATCTTACTCACAATGGGGGAATACTCCATTTATGGATATTGTTATAAAACACCGCCTACAGTAAAAATTATACTCATAAGATCGTAGTACGCAGATTATTTAGTATTTTTGTGACTAAAATTGGAAAAAAATTGCTTATCTACACGTCAAATTCGTTGAAAAATCAAATTTCTTTCATCCATTCCCCTTTTTTTCTTTCGTTTCTGTTCTATGCGTTTCTGGAATCGAAAAATAAAAAAATACAACCACAATTTCAAAGAAAACAAAGCCACCGATTTGTTTTATATATAAGAAAATAATTTCCTTTCTATCCCAGTTTATATAAATAATTCTTTAACCACTAACCTTATATAACTTATTTCTATTTTTACCTTTATTTATAATTTTATAATAATGATAATAATAACAACAATATTACTATTATTTCAATTATTATTATTATTATTATCATTAAATCACCCAAATTTATTTACTTAATTTTTTTCCAACTCACGTGACATTATTTATACATATATGTATTTTCATAATACATGCTTATACATACATACGTCACATTCACGTGTCATAAAAATTCGGGTTGTTATACTCATATACTACTGCAACAGTACATGGTACAAATCTTGATTTGATGTGATCAAAATTATACAACCTCTCGTTTCATCATGTTACACACATATAACATTTTATCACTAAACATATATCATTTATACATGTAAATCTAACATGTTAAACATCTCCTGACATCTCAGATATGGTCATGCATATTGTAATACCTACAATTTTAGTGTTGTAATACCCGAAATTTGAGTTACAATTAAAAAAAAAATTAAAATTTACTGTTCAAATATACGGGTACTGTTTAAATATACGGGTACTGTTCAAATATACCGTTACTGTTCACAAATACGGTTACTATTTTATCGGCAGATAAAATAACTTTTGGCAATTACTGTAGCTACAGTAACAGGCAGTATAGCCACAGTAACAAACTATTAACAATTGTGCAGTTTCGTCTTTTCTGCCAGAAAAATCTATATAAACCCCCCCTTCTGATTTTGAAAATTCATTTCAGCAATAAAGAAAAAATTTCTTTGCTTACTCTCTTCTCTTCTCTTGTTCTTTAGCTGTTTTAGACAGCAAATATAGTAGTAGGAAGGGGAAAACCCCAGTTTCTGTATAGCAATAATGAAGATCTACTGTTGGGTGCCTCTTTTGAAGTAATTGGAGGGTGTTTCTAATCAAAGCAAGTATAATTACTCTGCTCTAGTCTTTATGTAAGTTAGGAGATGTCGTTGTTCATTTCAGTATACATACGTAGTTTACTGTTCATATATACGATACTATTCACTGTTACTATTTGGCACTGTTCATATATACGGTACTATTCATGGACATCGATTAAATCACATTTTCGAAACGTAGATCCTGAAGACTGTTGGTCAAAGCCTCAAAATAAGTTGAGATAATACTGCAAGGATTCAGAGAAATACTATTGAGGTGGAAGTGATTACTCTACTGTCTAGTATTATTTGAATTTTAATGCTGAATATGTGATGTTTGTATTGTTTGAATATCTAGAATTATGCATGGTTATTGATTTAATGATGTGTGAAAGATTTTTCTTTATTTTATTTATGACCGAGAGAGTATGCTCTGTAATTACGTCTTGTATGATCTTCTACATCAAAAATCGACAGTCATTGTTTTTATTTTATAAAAGATTGATTTATGATGTCATGTTGATGTAATGTTTAATTATTGATGAAATATTTATTTTATTATGCTCTGTTCACAAAAAAAAGATTAAATAAAGATTTTAACCATGTACCGGCGCGGGGACAAATGTCTTCGTGTGTGTTCTATGTAGAATTAGAACTAGTTGTCATAATTGACACCTAAATGAACTGGGTTTTAGAAATGATCCCAAAGAAGGGTTTGAGTTTCAGAATTGATCTCTCTCTCAAGATCTGGAACACAGAGGTTAACCCCTTTTGGTCAAATTGACAACTGTTGATAACTAAATGTTTGAAGCGCCTAATGGATGATAAGTGTTTGCATGTTCAGTGCTTGGTTTAAATAATGCTATGGATGTACTGTGTATGATCCACTGGGCTCTTAAGCTCACCCAATCATTTTTCAGGTAACTATTGAAGACCTCGCCCCTGCAGATCAATGTAAATTAATAATAGTATACCTCACAGTATGAGGATAGTAGAAAATGAAATGTATTGTAGGATTTGTGACCCACTATATTTGATCATGTCAGATGTTGATAGTATTTGTATTATCAAAAAATGTTTATGGAGCCCACAAAATTATTCATAACTCTGATAATGAAGCAACGTTTTCAGTTATTTTGTAATACAGAGATTATTGTGTTTATATTTTATCCCTTGGATATGAACTGATGAAACTAACAAATAAATTATGAAAAGAAAAAGTAATATCCCCAGTTTTCAGATAGAAAGCAGGACTGACTGCACTTAGAAGAAATGACGTCTCAAGCTACGAGACAACCACGTCACCTATGACGTATGTGATAAAGATCGGGAGCTGGGGGTGTTACACATATCTCATGTTATAAGAGCATGTAATTTAATAAGCATCGATAAAAACAATCATATTATTCTTCGTTCATGGAAAGCATATGAAATAATGGCATCAACTCATTATTTAAGTGCACCTAACATGCTCCTAGGTATTCAAAACAATGTAAACGCACAACATGTCATCATGAAGACTCAAATATTTTACATATAAACAAACCCACTTCAAAATAAAATTGTCTCATTGTATATATCTAGCTCCAGACCCCTAAATAGTCAAGACGAGCCCCGGTTGAAAATGAGGTTATAATAATAAGTACGGCACAAATAGCTAGTAGTAGGTGAGATTTGTTTAGCGATTCTTTTTGTTTAATAAGTTAGGAGCTGCAATTCATGTTAAGACATGATAATTCAACCACAACAAGATACAAAACTTAATAGGTTTAAGTTTAATGTAAATATGTTTTGGTTAAAATAGGTTAAACATAATTACATGTTATTAAATTTTAAGTCATAAATAAATTGATCTACTAACATAAAAATGAATTATTTAATATGATTAAGTTCAATCAAGTTAATAAATAGGTTAATTTAAAATTAATTCATTTATGAACACCTTGATGAGGTATTTTCTTTTTTTTTTTTGTTTGTTTTTTCAGGGGGGAGGTGTTGGGGGGAATATTTTTAATAAATCATTTGCATTTTATTAATATTTTTTATGAAGAAAATTTTAATAAATTAATGCAACAGGTTATATAGGTCATAAGTATGTTAAATCAATTTTGTTAATAAATATGTCTCGTAAGGTTAAATACAACCCAAATGGGACTTATATACATAACATGTTAAAATGTGTTATATTCGAGTCAACATATTATTTAGTGTCTCGTATTTAGTGATCTAATTAATAAATTAGTTATGCTTGGGTTCTATAATATTTGTGTAATATTCATATTTTAACACAATCGTCTATGACTCAGTGACACAAATTATTATCTCTAGTTTAAGGAAAAACAAATGTTTTTTTTTTTCTTAATAAGGTTTAAGTAGGAACTTGATGATCAATTAATTTTCAATTTTTTCTTACACCTTAATTTTTAGATTTTCTTCTTATTTTTTTATCTCTAAATCATCCTTTTGTGCCATAAATTTTATTCTTAATTGCCTTTAATATATAGTTTTAATTGATTTTAGTCCCTTTAATTATAGTAAAAAGTAAAATACATCTTATTTTGTTTATTTAAAATATTTTAATTTAATCATTTTGAATAAATATTATATGGAATGCATACGCACATGCACCACTATTATAGATCATGCAAATATTTAGAATTTTTGACATCAAAACGTCTTTTTCACTTGCAGGGCTGAAAGTTGAGCTTTTTCTTATTATTTTGAGAACTAGTTTTAGTATTGACAAATGTTTAAAATAGCAATTTGATAATTATTTAATTATCTATCGTTTCGTACACGTAACTTTATAGACTTATTATCTTAATTTTTTCTTCACTTACTTCTTTTTTAATTCTAAATTTTACTCATAATCATCTTCATTCATATTTTTTAAATGTAAAATATATCTAAATTTTTTTAATAAAAATATATCATTTTAATTTTTGAAATGAAAATGACTTGCACATTTATTAATTATTATTAATTAGGAGTATTACATAGCAAGAAACTCAATTAATTGTCAGGTTTTTATTCGCACCAAGAAAACTAAAAAAGAATAAAGAGAATTAAATTCCTGAAAATAAATATGTTTTAATCATTACTGTTGAGTGTATCTATAGCAATTGTTGCAATATTTTCCTTTGCTCCATTACTTTTTGTTTGGAGACATAATAGTGCATTGTTAGGTTGTAAACTTACCTAATTTCCCTGCTTTTAAAAAGAAAAAAAGAAAAGTAAGAATGCCCAATTATGACTAATAGAACAACTATTTGAGATCCATCGGAACTTAAAAACAATATTCGAAGATTTTTGCAAGAAAAATATTAGATATTACATAAAATAATAATAGAACTAAGATTTCACAAAATCCCAAATCAAAATTAACAAGAATAGTTATTATTTTACCTTTATTTATTTTACCATACACATGTACTATGCTAAAATCATCCAGAATATTATATGAAACGCCAAGGAATTAATCGCTATTACTACATATTGCATTAGTTGTATTATTTAACTTAGAAATAAATTTATTAATGGTATTTAAAATTTAAAAATTAAGTAAATCGTGTGATTTTAAAAAATTGAAACTGTCCGTAAATCAGTGTGCATATCATTTAAGAAGTCATTGAGTAGAAAAAAAAAAATTATTGCAGAGCAATTTCCTCGATTCCCTCGACCTTGGAAGTCCGTGAAGTCCAGCGAGTCACAAACAATCGAATGAAAGTCCAGCGAATCAATTTTATGATCCTTGACAACGTTAAAGTTATACAAATCACACACATATACATAAATAATCTAGCCAATGTTAGGAGAAGAATTTATCTTTGTTAGTGCCACGCCGAGTCACCAATTTAGCCAACTCGGTTTGGAACAACCCGACCTGATTTGAGTGGCCTGACTAGTGCGTTGCTCCGCCAGACAGGAGAGACAGTGGAGACGCAGATGAAGACTCAATATCGACAGATTCGACACCACCGCCCATGTAAGAATAGGAAGACACCTTCCCAAACGACGAAGATGTATACGAGAATGGAAACTCGTCAAAGCCTTCACCATTTTTGGCTCCATTGTTGAACTCCCCCGGCGCACTCAGCGACTCCGGCAATCTCACTTCCCCTTCCAAATACCTAACCACTTGCCTCATATTAGGTCTCGCCTCCGGCACGCTGTTCGAACACATCAACCCCAACTTCAACACCAACACCACCTCTCCTTCATCGAACTCTCCCTTCAACCTCTGATCCACCACGTCGAAAAACCTCCCTTCACTCCACTTCTCCCAAACCCAATCCACAAGTATCAGCTCCTCCGGCAACGCTTTCGGCTCAATAGGTCTCCTCCCACAAGTCACTTCCAGCAACAACGCCCCGAACGCAAACACGTCGGAGCTCGTCGTGCCCTTTCCCGTTCGCGTCAGCTCCGGCGCTAGATACCCCAGGGTGCCCACCACCCGTGTCGTGCTCGGGTTCGACCCATGCTCGTACAATCTAGCCAGCCCAAAATCGCCCAGTCTCCCGTTTAATTCGTTGTCGAGCAACACGTTGCTTGCTTTGACGTCTCTGTGGATGACGATCTGTTCCCATTCTTCGTGCAAGTAGAGAAGACCCGAAGCCACGCCTTTTATAATCTTGAACCGCTGTTCCCAGCTCAGAATCTTTTCGGGTTCGTCGAACAGGAATTTATCTAAGCTCCCGTTTGGCATGTAGTCGTACACGAGGAGGAGATCTCCTCTTTTTCGGCACCATCCTTGTAATTGCACCAAATTTCTGTGACGAAGACGGCCGATGCTCGAAATCTCCGACACGAATTCCCGCACGCCCTGTTTCGACTCGTGCGAGATTCGCTTCACTGCGACTTCGGTTTTGGAACTTGGAAGCGTCCCCTTGTAAACTCGCCCGAATCCGCCGAACCCTAGAACATCTTTATCTCTGAATCCTTTGGTTGCGATTCTCAGTTCTTTGTAAGAGAATCGATGCGGGCCCACATCGAGTTCCCAAGCTTCGATCACATCTGCGTTCTTGATCTTCCTTATCAGGTATATAGCTACGATGATCACCATTACAAGCACGATGGTGGCTGATGATGTGGAAATTCCGACTGTCAGTGTGGTGTGATTCTTTTTCGGAGCTGGGAGCGAAGGCAGAGAGGATAAATCGAGGTTTCGAGCTTCACCGTTCATTTTGAAGCTCCATCCCATAATGTAATGAGAGCTTGCGAGCAGACCGGTCGAAGCAGAGAAGCCAACGTACATTGAGTTTAGGAGAATAGGAGAGAGATCGACAGGAAAAGATAAAAGCGGAGTGTTTGGTTTCTGAGAAGAAGGCGAAACCGTGACATTTAGTAAATTCATAACCGAGTCGTAATCCACCCAAGCAAGGATCGTCTTTCCATTTTTCAGATTGAGGCCTTGTTTTGTGGAATCGTCGGAAACATAGGCGGCAGGCGCAGATGCATTGGATGCCAAGCTATTGATGTCAATACCGACATGGTTGTCATTAATATCCCCAAACTCGAAGTCTTGAACAGTGTCGAATTCGACTGCAAAAACATGGTTAGAGAAATTCCCGACGTCACTGGCGTTGAGTAAACCAAGATATTGACTGGGGAGAGCTCCTTTGAGCTCCTTCGACGGAGCGATGGTAAACGCAAAACCATGGCCCCCGAGTTTAGGGTACTCGGGAACGATTGCGAAGGCAAAAACGGTGGAAAAGGAGAAAGCTTTGCCCGAAGTGGAGTTCTTGAACTGGAGACGAGAAGGGTAGAAGGCGTGGCCGATTAATCTGGTTGTCTCGTTGGTTAATCGGAGAATCCCGCTGCGTTCGATCTCTGCAACCCCGTTTAAGCTTATGTTGCTGTTATTGCCCAAACCGGCGAATCCTCTATAGAAGATCTCATCTTGCTCCGAGAAAACTGTGAGAAGAAAGGAGGCCAGCAGGATGATGAGAAATCTAAGAGCTTCTGTCATGGTAAAAGGCATGGTATGGTAGGGCAACAGGAAGAGAATGTTCAAGAGGCGCAGATGTAGAATTTAATCTGGAAGCAAAGCGAGACATGAAAAGCTAAAAGGTGGCAGCGCTACCACTGCGACACGAGGATGTGGCCCTGTGCGTGTGCAGGGGAAGCGATTAACACCCGAAACTAAAATCGTACCCTGTTTTACCCAAATTACCCATCTGCCATTGGGTTTTATTGAATAAATTTGGCTGAACAAATAAAGCTTCGCAGTCCCAATTAGTATTTCTTTATTTATTGGGAAATCAGGAGAGATGTTGAGATGAGTACCTGGCGAGACACTTGTAAGTGTACAGTTTCGAAAGCTGCCATTTTATTTAAGAGAATCGGTGACACGCAATTCTCCCTCTGTCCTATAATAAATAAATGATAAATTTGTTTCCAATTAATTAATTTTTACAACTCCTTGGTTATAAATATTAATTATCAAATAAATTCTTTCGGGGTAGGGGTTAGAGGACCGCTAATCTCTCTCTCTTGCACTATCTCGATCGCTTAGAATCGAAACAAAACGAACGAAAGCGGCAGCAGTTCAAGTGCTAGCGTTGAGTGGGCCTTTCTCAGAGTAAAAAAGATTGGCCTGAAGTTTGTCTCATTTTTTTTTTCACAAGAAAATTAAAAAATAATAACAAAGCGGTCAAACAAGTCCCGCCAGTGTCGCTGTCACTTGGTGGAGAAAGTAGTCGGTGCTTTGCGGGGTAGCAAGCTCGATGCTACCGGCCCATTTTCCTGTCAGAAAGAAATGGGCGTCTCGTGAAAAATACATATATAAATGGCAACATCAGTTGACTGTAGCGCTTTCTAATGCCATTACTTGAATCACCATCTATCTATCTATGTGAACCAATGACCAACGAATGTCGAATACCATGTGATGTCATACTAGAAGGCTTTCCTGGTCCCTCTTCTGCCATCCATTCGGGCGTTGGCAATGCAATTCGAAGCACGTGGCGAACGACGAGCATCGCCCAAGATGGTTGACCCCACGTAGCAAAGCGACTGATAAGGGCACGTGGCACAGGAATGTGGGAGTTCGTTTTCATCATGCTCACGAGGCTGGGCTGGACCGGCGAGACAAACTTGCTTGCGTGCGTGCGCGTGAGTGTGTACAAGTTTGTATTCCGAAACGGAAAGGAAGGGAAGTGACGTCTGAAGCATCTCATCTGATCAGACTCTCGACTCTCTAGTTGGGGCAGTGGGGGTTGTGGAAGACTGCAATGACTTCAACGGTCCACTTTTCACACGCTCCTTCCTCTGAACTCCAACTCTCTGTCTATTAATTTTCGAGTTGAACATATCATATTTGTGTGCATGCAGCACAAACGGGAAGAAATTAAAGATTGTTAGGATATTCAGTTTTTATACATTACTTAATATATTAGTTTTAATTATTTCATACATGCATATGTCTTTTGATCAGTTTTGCAGCAAATAATGTCAAAAGAAGAGATTATTAGGAAATGCGATTAATTGACATCTTTGGTGCTTGAAATATTTTAAAAATATTTTAAAATTTCTCATAATTTAAAAATTAAAATATAATTAAATATCTTAAATTTAGAAATATTATTAATCTTTTAGAACAGTTAAGAGAAATATAAATATTACTGATTTTATTTTTGAAAAGTATGCATATCTTAAATCTGTTAGAATAGAATTTTAGTTCTTAGATTTTTCTAAAAAAAATGGAATGTTTCAAAATAACATTGTGAATTGTTTAGAATGTTTTCAAAAGATTATCATTCACAGTTTCTGATTCAAATATCAGTTTGCTATGAAATTTTCTTGCTAAAAATTTTTTCAGAATATTGGATATGAAAATTTTTGCTACTATTAATTTTAGAAAACAAAATATTGCATGTTGGATCTGTTTAGAAGCTAAATACTGTTAGCTATTGTTATTAAAATTTAGTTATATGGAAATGAAAATAATGCATATGATCTAATAACCGTTGGATAAGTTTTTGGTTTCTATAAAATATTTCTTTTGACACATTCAGTTTTTTAAAAAAAGGATAATTTTCAAGAAGGTCATTAGAACTTTATAGAATGTTTTCAAAACATTTTCTTTGGCAAATTTCTGCAATCAATGTTTAAATATCTTTCAATGTGCACAAAATAAAATCATTTCCCAAAATTTTCTTATTGAAAATCTATAAGTGTTCCTCAAGGAAGGAATGCTAAAATCATTGAGATTTGATTTTAGAAGATAAGTGATTATTGATTCCATTCAGTAGAGATTTCAGCATGCTTGTAAGCAGAGAAAGGAATGTTGCAAAAGGTTGCTACTGCTCTTGGAAAGAAACAGATTGCTGAAAATCTATCTATCTGTCAAGATTGTGCGAACAGTGCGTGAGATAGTGGATCGTACAATGAACCCAAAAATTTTTGCTTGTCAAAGATTTGCTCTGTTCTGAAGTCTATATATATAGATTCATCTGAAGCTTTCAACCATCACTCAGAGCGACAAAGAAAACATCATTTATACATGTGGGAATCATTGTATAGAGTGTTGAAAGCTATACTTTATTTATTCATGTTTCATTGAGTGAAAGAAGGAGTGATATTCTCTACAGCTTGTGTGTTTGCAGAGTTTGTGTTTTGTGTGCATAAGTTACTGCTGTAGAATATTAAACTAGCTTTAAGTATTGTAAAGTGTGGCATCAATATTGTGGTCATCGTATTAGTCCAGTTGCAATAACTGTACGATGTGGTGTCTATTGCAAAGTGTGGCATCGAGTATTGTGGTCATCGTGTTAGTCTACTTGCAAAAGTTGTACGATTTATTCATAGTGTCATTCTTTATCTGAGCGAGGCCCCACAGACGTAGGTGTAATACCTGAAATTTTAGTGACGTAATAACTAAAATTTGAGTTTGAAACACATTTTATTAGCACATATACGTATATATTTATATATATATACATATATATTTGTCATTGATATGCAATTAATTAGTTAGCATAGAAGTATAAAGAAATATGCATTAATTAATATTAGACATATAGAATTGTTGGATAAATATACGCTTCTCTATTTGAATAAGAAAATAATATTTTTAGTATTAATATAGAAAAGTATATGTATAAAGTATTAATTAGATGCACTCACGAAAATAATATTTCATTTAGTATGATAGTAATATACATAGAGAAGTATATGTGTAAAGGAAACGCATTCATAAATGAAATATCTCATTTGGTGTGATGTTAAGGTATGCATATGTTGGAAATGATAATCCCACATTGGAAAGATAGAAACACTAGTTGAAAGAGGGCCCTATATAAACCCCCCTACTCCACCCATTTCATTCATCCCAAAGACAAGAGTTGAAAATTTCTCTTGCTCTCTCTCTTTGCCTCGTTCTTGGCAACCTTAGTTCTAGTTCTTCTTTGCTTGAGCAAATCTAAATAGTTCGCGAAGTAGTAGCAATGAAGTGCTACAAAGAATTTAGGAAGCGATTTCGAGGTGAGTTTTTTTTCTTTCTTTTAATTTATTATTTTGATTTAGATAATGCTTATGCATATGTTGGAAATGGTAATCCCACATTGGAAAGATAGAAACACTAGTTGAAAGAGGGCCCTATATAAACCCCCCTACTCCACCCATTTCATTCATCCCAAAGACAAGAGTTGAACTTGCTCTCTCT
>JAJIYU010009288.1:0-17277 GCA_030144865.1 Tinospora cordifolia | reverse complement strand
CCAATAGTATGGAGAGTACAATTAATTTTTCATGTTCAAATCACTAATGATTTATCAATAATAATTATTTTATTATAATTAATTTTACTATGTTTGAATATAATTATTTTTTATAATTATTCTTATTAAAATATTTGCTTGAATAAGTAATAATTAAAAGAATATAATTGATTTTTTATATTCACATTATTAATAATTTTATTTTGCAATATAATTATATTTTTGACAAACACGTCATGAACTCATTTGTAAAAAAATGTGAAAATTATTTTAATATTCAAATTTTTCAAAAAAGGTGAAAATTGAAAGGATATGATATGTTTTATAGTATAATTAAATTTTTTTTAACAAAATTTTAATATAAAAATAATATTTTTATATAAATGACATAAATTATCCTTATATTAAGAGATAAATAAGAGTATGTCAAAGTTAATTATCAAACATTCTACTTCTAAATAAGAACTTTTAGGTTATTACTATAAAACACTCAGTTTTAAATAAGAACTCATATTTAAAGCTCTACTATAAAAAGTCTAAACAAATAAGTACTAAATATTTAAGAAGTAAACAATTATGAATATCAGATAAAAACAGCACATTCTTCCATGAGTTATTGCCAAAAATTCCTTGTAAAAATATAAATACTAATACATGATCAGAATTTCGGGAAAAAAAATTTTCACAGATAATGCGTGCACAATAAAACTTCAATCGATCAAGTAAAACGGCTGGCTCTGGTATCAAAAACAGCCTACAGAACCCAGAACACAAGCGACGGAAGGGTTTATAGCCCCATGAGAGTGCAAACGATGGGGAACCCGAAATACTATTTAAAGAAAATCAAAAGAATGGGCGAAGATTGTTGAGCAATCCGAGCGAAATTGCAGAGGTGACATGACGCCCAATACCTGTTGTGAGGAATCGTCGGCTGTTCGAGGCTTTAAGTGGATATGGAGAATGGGCGGGAAGCGTTGGATGACCTTGCAATCGTCGCCGTAAACAGCTTCAACAGCTTCTACTTCTGCAGCAACCTCTTCCTCTTCTTCTTCAGCCATTGAGTGTTTTTCAGACAGAGACGCTTACGACATTTACCAAAGGAGTGATTTTTTCAGTTGGGGACCTATAAAGCATATGAAAGGAATGATTACTTAATGATATTCTTATGTAGGAGTTTTTTTTTAAATAATATAAAAAAAAATAAATTATTTTAAAAATATCTAACCTCCCAATTTTATTTTATTTATACCCACTTTTTAACAGTACCTCGCTACGCGTCTTTATAAAAAACGTCTTCCATATAAATCCCTATTTACATGAAAGACGTTTTCCATGTAGGTTTTTTTTAATCTTCTTTTTTAAATATTGAGTTTTTTATTTAGAATTTCTCTCATTTTTTACACTTTAAAAAAATTTCAAATGAAGATGTCTTCGTGTCACCTGATTTAAATAACACTTTCACCTTTTTCTTTATTTCATTTTTTTAAGTTGTCTTCATTTGATTTAAAAAAACGAGGCGAAGATATCTTTTTTTAATAGTCTTCAGGTTTTTTTTTTTCAAATTGTATTCCTTAAAAAAAACTCAGTGAAGCTACCTTTAGTTGAAATAATTTTTTATTTTTCAAATTTTTACTTCGTTTTAAATTTTTTTTCAAGTCGCTTTCGCTTGATTACAAAAAAAATCAAGTAAAGATGTCTTTTTTTAAATCGTCTTCGCTTTTTTTTTTCAAATCGTCTTTGTTTAATTTTTTTTGACACTAGATTATCTTGACATATTATAAAAAAAATCATGTGAAAGTATGTTCAATGAAGACGACTTCACTTGACATTTTTTTAAATCATCTTCACTTCGTTAATATTTTTTTCAAATCGTCTTCACTTGATTTTAAAAAAAGATGAATGTGTCTTTTTTTAAATCGTTTTCATTTTTTTTCAAAATTGTCTTTATTTTGAAAAAAATTAACTCAACTTCACTTCGTTTAATTTTTTTACATTATATTTTCAATTGCTATTTAAATTTCGTTCTTGTTTCTATGTCTTCACTTAATTTTTTTTTAAAGTCAATGAAGCTACTTTTAGTTGAAATAATTTTTATTTTTTAAATTTTTACTTCGTTTTTTTTCTCAAGTCGTCTTCGCTTGATCACAAAAAAAATCAAGTGAAGACATCTTTTTTTAAATCGTCTTCGCTTTTTTTTTCAAATTGTCTTCATTTTATTTTTTTTTGACACTAGATTATCTTGGCATATTATAAAAAAAATCATGTGAAAGCATTTTCAGTGAAGACAATTTCACTTGACATTTTTTTTAAATCATCTTTATTTCGTTAATATTTTTTTCAAATTGTCTTTACTTGATTTTAAAAAAAGATGAAGGCGTCTTTTTTTAAATCGTTTTTATTTTTTTTCAAATTGTCTTTATTTAAAAAAAAATTAACACGACTTTACTTCGTTTAATTTTTTTTACATTATGTTTTCAGTTGCTATTTCGATTTCGTTTTCATTTCTATGTTTTCACTTAATTTTTTTTTTTAAGTTGTCTTCATTTGATTTTAAAAAATGAGGCGAATGTATCTTTTTTTAATTGTCTTTAGTTTTCTTTTATTTTTTTCAAATTGTATTCGTTTTTTTAACCATGTGAAACTGCCTTTATTTTAGATAATTTTTTATTTTTAAATCATCTTCACTTCATTTTTTTTTTCAAAACGTTTTCACTTGATTATAAAAAAATGAAGTAAATGAGTTTTTTTTAAATCGTCTTTGTTTTTCTTTTTTAAAAAAAAATCGTCTTCATTTATTTTTTTTGACATTAGATTATCTTGATATGTTATTAAAAAGAATCAGGTGAAGCGTTTTCCGTGAAAACAACTTGACATTTTTTTTTCAAATCATCTTTACTTCATTAATATTTTTTTCAAACCGTCTTCACTTAATTTAAAAAGATACAAGATCAAGGCATTTTTTTAAATTTGTTTTCATTTTTTTTCAAGTTGTCATTGTTTAAAAAAAAATAACACGTCTGCACTTTGTATATATATTTTTAAGTAAATTTTAATTCGTTTATTTTTTTAAGTTGTCTTTCTCTTGGTTAAAAGAAAGAGGTGAAAGTGTCATTTAAATCAGGTGGCACGAAGACATCTTCACTTGAGATTTTTTTAAAGCGTAAAAAATGAGAGAAATCTCAAATAAAAAACTCAATATTTAAAAAAGAAGATTAAAAAAAAACTATGGAAGACATCTTTTCAAAAGACGCCTTCCATGTAAATAGGGATTTATATAGGAGGCGTCTTTTCAAAAGACGCCTTCCATATAAATAAGGATTTATATGGAAATCATTTTTTGTAAAGACGCATTCACATGTGAATTAAATAAAATTGAAAAAAGTCACATGTGCGTACGCGTAGCGAGGTACTGTTAAAAAGTAGTTATAAATGAAATAAAATTGGGAGGTTAGACATTTTTAAAATAATTTATTTATTTTTATATTATTCAAAAAAAAAAAACTCCCCTTATGTAGGCCTTAAAATAAATAACTATTTATTTTGAGACCTATTTTGTAATATCTATATCTAGTGTCGTGTAAGCATGTTTTTAAATGTATCAAGTGTGGTCATGGAGATGATGCATGGCTTGAAAATGCTGTGAGCTTGGTCTGTCTTGCATGTGGAAATGCATGGCAAAGTACAAGGTGCTGTAACCTTGTTATAAGAGGGATTTGATTGAAATTTTAGAAATACAAGTTGCCACAGGTATGACAGTCTGAGATCCTTAAATGCGTCTAGTAGTTATCCTATGGGCAAATGAAAGAAACATAGATCTAAAAGTGGTAGGCTTTGCTTGATCTAAAAGTGATCGTCTATTATGTTTTAATGACTGCCGGGTGATACAACTTAAGACTTTTTTTTTTCACCAAGTGTTGTTGATTTCTTAGAACTTTTGCTTAAAACTTTTTCTATAAGAAAAGAATACGGATTAGTTGCAGTAGAAGTTGAAGAAAGATAACAAAAAATAAAGAATGGGATTAAGAATAAGGTTGGATATTATTCTCGATCCTATCCCATGGATTGCAAAACATGAAAGTAGGATATTATTCTTGTAATGGGTAATTGGGTATCGACCTGCCTCTCTTGTTCCCTTAACATTGAAGCATGGCAAGTGTAGCTAAGCCAACCCGTTTCTTCATGCATATCTTTATTTACAACTCAATTCTTATGTTTGAAGCATTTCTTTCTCACTTTAATCCAAAATCTTCGAAACCAATATAAGTTAAGGTAGCTTCCATCATCTTTGCTTTTCCTCGTCATTGCACCTTTCCTGATGATTAAAGCTCATCTGCGACTTCAGTCCATGTACCATTGAATTGCCTATCATACATTTCAAGCAACATGACTCCAACTGCAACAATATATAACGCTACCCATGTTTTATTACCGAATAACTTATTCAGTAATAGAACAAACATTGTACTAAAAAAGATAAATGCTTCTCATGAATAATAAATAAACATCAACTCTTAAGAGTCAGTAGAATGAAATGTAATGGGTTCGATTGTCAAACACTATCACAAATTTAACCGTCAAATTACATGCACTCCCATGAAATAATTTAGCTGTTCTCAACAATTCAAGAAGTAATATTTGATATGTCCTTGATACCCTGAGATGCCATCCATGATGCTCATTTATATCCACTTCCCAGTAAAAAACCATCAAATAAATTGAAGTAACTAGAAATATCACCAGTATGTCTCTCTTCTTTTCTGTACCAAATAGTAGTTCAGATGTTGATCACACTGAACATGTCACTGGTTAGTTCGGAGCCTGTGCTTCTTATCATCACTAAGGCTTTCCTCCCAAGTCCTGTGTAGGCACATTTCTAGTGGTCACAGCAGCAAATTGAAGCTGCAGTGCTAGTGCTAGTGTCAAGCAGCAGTTTGGGATCGATCAGCAAGTTTCAAAGACCCCAAAGCCGAAATCTTAGGGATAATGATCATCTATGCTTTCTTTGTCGTCGGCGGCACTCCAAACAATGGAAACAAGGTGAGTACACAGATTTAGCACTGCTCATATTGCTGACTTGGAGCTTGTTTGGTGGGACTTTGAGATCTTCTATGAGCACCTCACGGAGCATTTTGTTTTCATCCATCAATTCGTCAATGATCATCTGGTGTTTTAGCACCTAAATATCCAGGGAATTTGTTAGTTGGATCAAGTTGAAATTTAAATAACTGGGAAAGAAAAATATGCTTGTACATTTTACTATAGCAGTTCTGTTCCCTTTTTAATTTGACCTTTTTGGTTGCCATACACCCCCACTTCAATTTTGCTTTTCCTTGAGTTAATTAAGGCAAAATCAAGGGAAGGATTGTTCGCTTTTTCATGCATTGATGTAATTTTGTAATAGAAAATTAATGACGTTCATTTCCACATTACATCTAAAGATTATCTATGCTTGTACGTCCCAACAATTTTCTATACACCTTTCCATTAAATTTTATTTTTTTAAATAGAATTTTTTTAGAAGGAAACTAAAAAGTATAATACTGACTATTCAAATTGAGAAATGACCCTCCGGAAGACAACATTGTTTGCTTGTCCCAATAAATTGGAAATTATCCCCTTAGATCAGATTGGAAGTGTACTTTTTTCTAGCAATCATATATGCAATTTGGGAGGAGCGCAATAGAAGAATTTTCAAAGGGAAAGATCTCATAGTAGAGCAAGTTTGGCAAAGATCAATTACCTCATTTGCTACATGGGTAACCTCTGCTAAATTGAGGAAAGGGATCAGTTTTGGAGAGTGGATGAGGAATTGGGAAAATATTTTGCATGGGACTATATAAGGGTGCTTTTGTTTTGTAAAGGGGTTAGCTAATGTATCTAAAGTGGTTCATGCAAAAGTTGTAAAGGGATTTCTCATCCCACAATATTATAGAAATATAACTACTTTCTGTTAAAAAGACAAAAAATAATAATAAAAAATAATTTACCCCACCCTCTAATCCACTCCCCAAAGGGAAACCCTTAGAAAATTTACTATTTCCCACCCACAATGAGGCCAAAAAGTGTGAATGTTCCCAAACAAACATTGGAAGAGCTTTCTCAAAAACTTAATAAATTCTTTCCACAAGGACCAAAAAATCGCTAAACAAGCAACCTACCAATGGTCTTTCTATGCTTGAGATGTTCCACATCAACTTCCACCCTTTTGAAAATCGAAATGTGAGAAAACCAAAGCCTTCATACATCCCTAGAGAAAGAACACTCACATAACAAATGGTCAATGAAGTCCAAATCATTTTGAAAGAGGATACATCAAAATGGAGAGACACATATTAGGAAACCTTCACTATAAAACATTCCCTGTATTTTGTTTTCTTCCAAGAGCTACAAACCACCCAAAAAATTTTAATTTTGATGGCACTTTTGATTTCCAAACATAATTAAACAGGGGAGAAGAATGGAAGGCAGAATCGAATAGGATTGTTGTGTAAAAGGAGTTAGTGGTAAAGAGTCCGGAAGGATCATTTTCTCGGATATGACACAGCCCCTAAGATAGCAAAGCAAAGACTCAACATCCTTATCTCCCCAAAGAAATAAGTTAGAACATATGTGTAAATCCCAACTCCCAAAGGCATCCCGCCTAGGATTGGGACCCTCCAAAAGTTCAAAATGGGTTTCTCATGAAGCCAAGAACATGAATAAAGACTTGGATAAAGATCCTAAAAAGAATCATTGAAGCACCAAAGATCCACCTAGAATCAAATGGGTTCCCGACTCTCCATCTAGTTAAGGATAGGTGATAAGGTTAAACGAATGAAATGAATTTCTAGGAACCTTGATAGGACACCTTAAACACTAGCATCACATCCCGACAGTTGCTCCTAACACCATGCCAACTTCAAACAACCCTACACTATAGCTTCTCCTGTTCTTAAGGAGAATGCCACAACCATTTACTTACCAAAGCTTTATTACCAGCCAAAATGTTATCAACATCCAATACCCCAAACCTACACTCCTCTAAACAATGCTCCAAGCGATTAGATGACAACCTAGACCTCTATCCTCATTTTTCCACGTAAAATCATCCATAATCCATTCAAATTTGTCCACCACCTACAAAGGCACCTTGAACACAGACATCAAAAATGTTGGAAGAGCATCCAAGGCTGACATGTGAGAGTAAGCCTCTCTCACTTGAACAAGCACCTCCTCTTCACCCCACCCAATCTCTTTGCAAGTTTTGAAATACTACTTCCAAAAAATCGAGCTTATGAGTAGTATTTCCCGCAAAAGCCATATCGAGGTACTTAATTAACCCAACTTCCTATGGAACATCCAATAATATAGGTCATGCTCTAGAACTAATTTTGTTTAAAACTCCTATGAATTGGCACTTTTGATTATCAGTCTCAAGGTCCAAAAAATTCTTAACCATAAAAGCATTCATAATACACTCTTCCCAACCTTCCAAGACAAAGATTGTTAGCAAACTATAAGTGGGTATCTTTCATATCCCCTTTTCCTATCATGAGCCCCTCAATCAGACAAGTTGGATTTTCCTGGTCAAACATCCAACCATTAACAAAATAGAATACAAGATTCAGCTGAAGAACCCTTGAATTCAATCCTCGAACCCCTTCATTTGTGTAACACATTTAAGAAAATGCCAATCCACCATGTCATAAGCTGTAACACCCCGCCTTTCGAGACCCATCAATAATGGGCAAAATTTTATATATTACCCTTATTTGATATAACAATGAAATATTTCTCCAATTACAAAAATTTGGATCCTCGAGAGACGGGCATGATACTTATATTTTCTGTCAACAATCTGTGCAATGGATCTCAACAAGTAATAAAGCAATCATTACCACTTTCAAGTTATCTAAATTTTAATCAATATGAATAATATGTCCAAAAATCTACTCAAATACTATTTTATTAAAGCAATCTTTGATATCTAAAATTTATGAATGGGGTAATCATATCCACCTGGATTGCTAACTTCTTGTTTACTCGTTTCTCTTCAACTTGCTATGTGTTCATCTGCATGTGCATTAATTATTCTATAGGTTATTTTAGAATTCGCATTATATTATATATTATATGAATGTAGGCATATGGGTAAATACATAGTGGTGGTATATATATGGCCTCGTATATTTTATATAATAGCCTAAATAGTTCATTATGGGGTTTAAAGAATAAATACATAATTTAATCACTTACTATAATTAATTACCTAAAATATGATCTCATATATTTAACACACACACACATGTGTGTGTGTATATATATATATGTTCGATATTTTTTTTAAATCAGAAATATAAATATAATTATCATATCAAAATATATTATACAATATCATAAGTATATATAATATTTCACATTATATTTAATATTAAAAGTATATATGTATCAATATTAATAATATATATATATATATAAAGTATCAAAAATATCAATAATATTTATTCTATTATATATATACATATACCCATGCATTTTACCTTTGATTTTATATCAGACGCGTATATATATACACATACATACTATTCAGTAAATAAATTTGCTAATTTGATCATAAATAAAAAAATATTCATATTAATGTACATTAACTGATAACACAAAAAAATAACCTTAAAGGTCAAACATATATCTATATATATTAATTGATAAACAGAAAAATCATCTTGAAAATCAAACAGAAAATATATGTTTTATATATATATATATTAACTGATAAACCAAAAAAATCACTTAAAGATAAAAAAATATATATCTATATCTATATCTATATATATAATATCAATTAAACGTATATTATTAATTATTAATACAGGTGCCCTTAAAAAATGAGGAAAAAGAATATTAATAGTAATAAAACGACCAAAAAAAAAAGAAAAGAAAAAAGAGGGCGATGGGTGGTTGTACAAAGAAAGAGAAAGGGAGGGAGCAAAAGACAAAAAGAAATTAAATATATATTATCAAAAAGAAGAGAGGGGTATAGTTGCCAAGAAGGAAGAGAGAGAGAGAAGGAGAAAGAAGACAAAAGAAGAAAGAAAGAGAAAAAGGAGGAGAGAGAAACGTGAGGGAGTTGCTTAAATAGAGAGAGAAGATAAAGAGAAAAGGAGCAACAAAGAAAATAAAGAAACATGGACTTTTTTTCTTATCTTTTCTACGTAGTTGGGTTGCAAAACCAATCATGAGAGTGGGAGAAAGAACAAATTTCCGAGAGAAGGGAGAGTGGAAGGAAAGAAGAGAAGAACAAGAGTTTGGAAGCAACAAAAATTTTTTTTTGCAGTTGTGGTATGCAATATCCAAGAGAAGAAAGAAAGAAACAATGAAAGAAGAAAGAACAAGGACACAGAAGCATCGCTTTTTTTTTTTCTTACAGTCGCGTATGCCTTATGCAGAAGTAGAAGAAAAGAAAAGATGAAGGAAGAAATTTAGAGAACGAAGGTGCTTATAATGGATGCTTCACCATGCCGCCGAAACTTCTATCTGTCTTGCTACCAATTGGGAGATGGAGGCCGATAGGAAAATTGCAATATGGTGGTGTGAAGTTTGTGTGTATGGAAGGAGTATATATATATATTCACATAGTGTTAGTGGTGGAAGAGTTTGATTAGGATTTGACTTGTGGAGAGTGTTGGTAGTAAAAGAGTTATATTTGTATTTGTATTTGACTTATAAATATACGAGAAGATTGAAAATAAAAATATACTTACTACAAAAATAATCTGAGAATTATATTTATATATATATATATATATTAAATTTGAGAGTATTACAATCTACCCCTTAAAAATAAATTTCATCCTTATATATATATATTAAATTTGAGAGTATTACAATCTACCTCTTAAAAATAAATTTCGTCCTTGAAATTTGTAAGACTGACTTGTTTCATGCTAATGCCCTTAATTACGCTCTGTGAAGAGATCTGTGTATTTTGTTCGCATTTCGGTTTCTAACTCTCATGTTGCTTCTTCCACGTCACGATGCCTCCATAAAACCTTAACCAAAGAGATGTACTTGGTCATCAAATTCTTTACCTTGCGATCTAGTATTTTGACTGCAACTTCCTCATATGTGGCATCATCATGAGCTATGATCTCCTCCCAGTGGATGATATGAGAGGGGTCTAGTTCGTATTTTCGTAGCATTGATATGTGGAATACATTATGTATCAAGGACATCTAATTAGGCGGATCTAATTCATAAGCACATTCACCAACCCTTCGCATGATCTCGAATGGACCGATGAACCTAAGTGACAACTTACCCTTGTGTCCAAATCTTTTAATACCTTTTTCAGGGCTGATCTTAAAAAATACTTTATCTCCTTCTTGAAACTCTAAGGGTCTTCTTCGCTTATTGGCATAGCTTTTCTGTTAGCTTTGAGCTGTAACCAACCTTTTTTAAATCATCTTGATCTGACTATTCATTTCTTCAATTAAATCTGGTCCAGTACACATATGATCTTCAAACTCTGCCCAACAAGATGATGATCTACATGGCCTACCATAGAGAGCCTCGTAAGGAGCTATCTGAATACTTGACTGATGGTTGTTGTTATAGGCAAATTCAACTAAATGAAGATACTTCCTCCAATTGCCCTTGAAATCAAGAATGCATGCTCTCAACATGTCTTCTAGAGTCTGTATAACCCTTTCTGATTGTCTGTCAGTTTGAAGATGGAAGGCAGTACTCATTATCAATCGAGTGCCCAACTACCTCTGCAAACTCTGCCAAAATTGGGACATATATCTTGAGTCCCTATTTGATACTATGGTTTTAGGAACGCCATGTAGCCTCACTATTTCTCGAACATAAAGATCTCTCAATTTACTAACTAGGTCTATAGGTCTAATTAGTAGAAAGTGAGCTACCTTTGTGAGACAATCAACAATGACCCATACTGTGTCCTCTCCTTTCTGATTTCTACGTAAGCCACCAACAAAATTCATCGCAATGTCATCTGATTTCCACTCTGGAATGGGTAGAGGTTGTAATAATCCAGTGGGTTTCTTATGCTATACCTTTATCTGTTGACATGTTAAACACTTTGAAATATATTTAGCTATGTCTCATTTCATGCCTCTGCACCAGTAGGTCTTTTGAAGGTTTTGGTATATCTTATCACCTCTGGTATGTAAAGTGTACTTGGTCTGGTGTGCTTCATCCAAAATAATCTTCTTATTCTGCCCATGTTCTAGCATACAAACCTTATTCCCAAGCTTCAGCACACCATCTAAGTCAATTCTAAAATTTGTGTTTTTGCCCTGAGAAATTTGTGTTTTTATCTGCTACAAGAGATCTGGCTCGCAAGTCATTGTATATAGAAGTATTTGTTCCCCATCTAACCTCACACCAAAGTTGTAATCCTCAATCAATGCATTTGTCCTTTTTCTTCTTCTTTTCTACTAAAATTTTTGGTCAATGCGTCTGCTACCACATTTGCTTTTCCTGGATGATAGTATAACTGAAAATCATAATCTTTTAGAAACTTCATCCACCCACGTTGTCGAAAGTTCAACTCCTTTGAGTGTTAATATATTTTAGGCTTTTATAATCAGAATAAAGGTCAAACCTTCCTCCATATAAGTAATGTCTCCAAATCTTCAATGTAAACACCACTGCTGCAAGTTCTAGATCATGTGTTGGTTAATTCTGCTCAAGAATCTTAAGTTGTCGTGAGGCATATGCAGCAACTTTGCCTTCCTGCATCAAAACAGCTCCTAACCCGTTCTTCGAGGCATCAATATATAATACATACCCAACTCCATGTGTAGGGTTAATTAGTATGGGTGCTGAAGTCAATCTTCTCTTTAGTTCCTAGAAAGCAGCCTCACATTTCTCATCCCATATAAACTTCACTCCCTTCCTGGTCAACTTAGTCATAGGTTCGGCTAATTGAGAGAAATCTTTGATGAACCTCTTGTAATCCCCAGTTAATCCTAGGAAACTCCTGATTTCTATAATAGTCCTAGGTTGCTTCCAATTTGTAATTGCTTCTACTTTGTCTGGATCTACTGATATACCCTCTGCAGACACCACATGGCCAAGAAACTTGACCTTTTGCATCCAGAACTCACATTTACTAAACTTAACATATAGCTTATGCCTTCGACGTGTTTCTAACACTATTCTTAAGTGTTTTGTCTGTTCATCCTCAGACTTGGAATACACTAAAACATCATCCACAAACACTACCACAAACTGGTCCAGATATTGTTTAAAGACCCTATTCATTAAATCCATGAAAGTTGTTGATGCATTAGTCAGACCAAACAACATTACTATATACTCAAAGTGATCGTATCTAGTTTTGAAAGCTATCTTTGAAATGTCTGACTCTTTGATCCTCAACTGATGGTAACCTAACTAGATATCAATCTTGGATAAATGAGTAACTCCCCTCAATTAATCAAATAGGTTATCTATTCTCAGAAGTGGATATTTATTTTTAACTGTTGCTTGATTCAACTTTCGGTAGTCCACACATAACCTCATGGATCCATCCTTCTTTTTCATAAATAAAACTGGAGCTCCTTATGGTGATTCACTTCGATGAATGAACCCATTCCCTCGGTGCTCATCTAACTGGGTCTTTAGTTCAACCAACTCAATAGGTGTCATTCTATAAAGTGGAATAGCTATTGGATTAGTACCTGGATGTATCTCAATCTTGAACTCAACCTCTCTATGTGGTGGTAATCCTAATAGTTCAAATGGAAAGACATCTATGTAATATTTCACCACTGGAATATTTTGCGTTTCTTTCTGTTCCTCTTCGACATCTTCCTCTAACAACTATTTAAAATCTTCATGTTGTGCAAACAAGTCATCTTTGCTGCCATAGGGCTCCTAGTCATCCTTCATAAGTCTCCATATTTTTTTACAATTTCCCTTGAAGGCAAGGTTAATGCTACCTTACGTCGAGGGCAATCAATTTAGGCCTGGTATTATGTTAACCAATCCAAACCCAATATTTACATCATAACCATAAAAAGGCAAAACAATAAGTTCAGCTGAATTTAATACTCTCAAATTTAATATATATAACATCAAATATATACATAAATATAATTCTCAGATTATTTTTGTAGTAAATATATTTTTATTTTTTTATTTCCAATCTCCTCATATATTTAAAAGTTAAATATAAATATAACTCTTTTACTACCAGCACTCTCCACAAGTCAAATCCTAATCAAACTCTTCTACCACTAACACTGTGTATATATATACTCCTTCAATACACATAAACTTCACACCACCATATTGCAATTTCCCTATTGATGTCCTCCATCTCCCAATTGGTAGCAAGACAGATAGCAGTTTCGACAGCACATTGAAGCATCCATTGTAAACACCTTCGTTCTCTAAATTTTTTCCTTCATCTTTTCTTTTCTTCTACTTTCGCATAAGGCATACGTGACTGTAAGAAAAAAAAATCGATGCTTTTGTATCCTTGTTCTTTCTTCTTTCATTGTTTCTTTCTTTCTTCTCTTGCATATTGCATGCCATGGCTGCAGAAAAAAAAAATTTTGTTGCTTCTGAACTCTTGTTCCACTCTTCTTTCCTTCCACTTTCCCTTCTCTCGGAAATCTGTTCTTTCTCCCCCACTCACGATTGGTTCTGCAACCCAACTACCCAGAAAAGGTAAGAAAAAAAATCCATCTTTCTTTATTTTCTTTCTTCCTCCTTTTCTCTATATCTTCTCTCTCTATTTAAGCAACTCCCTCACGTTTCTCTCTCCTCCTTTTTCTCTTTCTTCCTTCTTTTGTCTTCTTTCTCCTTCTCTTTCTTTTCCTTCTTGGCAACCGTACCCCTCTCTTCTTTTTTTTTTGAGCAAAAACTAAAAGATTATATTATATTAATAAGAGTTTAGGTACATTGTCGGATGAGAAATCCAACAAGAAAGCAAAATACAAAGATTACAATGATTGTAGAATGTTTCTCCCATTCCCCAAAAGATAATCCCAAAGAGAGTTTAGAATTAGAGATCCACGAGGCAAACAATCTGTTGGATCTCTCCCATATCATGTGGATTTCTCTCTTCTTCTCCTTGAACATCCTAGAGTTTCTTTCCTCCCAAATTGTATACCAAATTGCTACCATTAGAACTCTCCAGTATTGTCTTATTCTAGACAGATTTCCATTTGTTGTCCTTAGGTTCATATCCAAATCAGTTGGAGGATTGATTCTTGGGTTCAACTGTGAACATTTCTGCCAGATTGTGATGATCACATTGCATTGCATGAAGAGATGTTGTGAGTTGTCCACGTTCTCCCTGCACATGAGGCAAGTAGAAGGGTTTAGATAATAGTTGGAAAGGCATTTTTGAAGATTTTCTCCTGTTTTCAGTTTGCCTATACTCCATTGCGATAGAAATAATTTCACTTTCAGAGGTACTTTTATGTTCCAGATAAGAAGAGGAGAGTTTGTTGTTGCTTCCGAATTCTCTTATAAGATCCGTTCCATAAAGGATTTCACTGTGAAATAATTCTCTTTTTCTTCGTCCCAAACTGGCCTGTCTTCCCCTCCCTCCTCATTCCAATGGAATTCTTGAAGATCATTTAAAAGCTGCCCCAATTCCTCCATCTGGACCTCCCCAATGTTTCCCCCTATGTGAAGATTCCATCCGCCTTGCCCTCCTATCTCCCTATTGTTTGTGGTCTTAAACTAAGAAATGGCTGCCTCATGTTTGTTTGAAATTCTGAGTATGTTGGGGTATTTGTCCTTTAATTTTATCCGACCACACCATCTATCTTCCCAAAATGCTATACAGTTTCCTTGTCCTATTTTTCAGCTGATGCAGGGGCGAATTTTCTCATATATACTATGGATTCCTTTCCAAGGAGATTTGTGGCTACTTTTTCTGTTTTGACCCGCCTCTCTTCCAAAAACCTTCCTACCATGAATGCTTTGGATCACCTTCACGCACATTGAGTTTGGCTGCTCCATCATTTTCCATATCCATTTCCCTCTCAGAGCCATATTTTTTGCTTGAAAGCCTCCTATGCCCAGCCCTCCTTTTTCTATGGGTTTACAAACTTGAGCCCAGCTGACCATGTTTATTTTCGATTCAGCATCTTCATTCTTCCATAAGAAATTCCTCATCTGATGTTCCAGGATATTAGCCACCTTTTTTGGAAGTTAACAAAGGGACATGTAGTAGGTTGGCAATGCTTCCAAGACAGATTTTAGGAGCAACATTCTTCCCCATCTGGAGAAGTAGCTTTTCTTCCACCCCGCAGCTCTTCTTTTCACGGTCTGAACACGGGATCCCAGAATCCTATCTTGTAAGGATTTCCTCCTAGAGGCATTCCCAAATACATCATAGCCCATTCCCCTTGGCCTATTTGCAACAAAGCAGTCAGGCTGTCAACTTCCTCCTTTTTTCATGTTAATCCCCAACAAATGACTTTTTGTACCATTTATTTTTAGTCCTAACAGGAAGCAGAATGTCTGCAGCACCTTCCACATTCTTTGAACTTCCTCCCTACTATTTTTCATGAATATAAGACAATCATCTGCAAACAGTAGGTGAGTTAGTTGAAATTCATCCTTGCCTACCAACATGCCTTGAATTGTCCTTGACTGAGAGGCCTTTTCCAGAATTCTTGTGCAGCTGTCTGCCACAATGGTGTATAGGAATGGGGATAGAGGGTCTCCCTGTCTCAGTCCTCTATGGCTAGATATCTTCCCTCGAGGTCTTCCGTTTATAAAAACTAAAAAGTTTGTAGCTTTGAGACATCCCTGTATCCACTTCCTCCATGTGTGTCCAAATCCTTTTTCCTCCAAAACATAGTCTAGGAATTGCCAGCGCACAGAATCATAAGCTTTTGCAAAATCAATTTTTAGAAGAAGACCTTGTTTCCCATTAACTCTATAATATTCCACTGCTTCATTTGCTATCAGCACTGCTTCTGTTATTTGTCTTTCTCTAACAAAAGCTAGTTGATGTTCACTAATGGTAGAAGGAAGGACAGTCCTTAGTCTGTTAGCTAGTGTCTTAGCTATTATTTTATATATGCTCGTGATGAGACTAATGGGTTTGAAATCCTCCACCCTTAAGGAGTTAATCTTCTTTGGAATTAGACATATGTATGTTTCATTAACTCTCCTGTTAATGATACCATCCTTATGAAATTCCTTCATACATTCCAAGATATCATTTTTTACTGTCTCCCACTCTTTTTGGAAAAAAGCCATTGTATATCCATCAGGCCCCGGGGCTTTTCACCCATCACAGTTGAAAACAACCTCTTTAATTTCTTCTTCCTCGAAGTCACGTTCCAGCCATTTGTTGTCTCCTCAGAAATTTCATGCCAGTTGATCCCACCTACCCTCCATTTATGATAATTCAACTCTTGATATTGGGCAGCAAAATACTCTAAGATCATTTTTTCAATCCCCTATTCATTTTCTATCAGGTTACCTTCTTGGTCCTCTAATTTAATTTCCTTTTGTCCTTTTCTCCCTCCCTTTTCTCTTTCTTTGTGCAACCACCCACCGCCCTCTCTCTTCTTCTTTTTTGTTGCTTTATTACTATTAGTATTCTTTTTCCTCCTTATTTTCTAAGAACACCTGTATTAATAATTAATAATATACGTTTAATTGATATTATAAATATAGATATAGATATTTTTGTTTGATCTTTAAGTGATTTTTTTGGTTTATCAGTTAATATATATAGATAACAAATATTTTTTGTTTGATTTTGAAGATGATTTTTCTGTGTTATCAGTTAATGTATATTAATATGAATATTTTCTACTTATGATCAAAGTAGCAAATTTATCTAGTATATGTGTGTGTGTGTGTGTATATATATATATATACACATAGATATTTTCTGATTATGATTAGATTAACAAATTTATTCATTGAGTATTATGTGTGTGTGTGTGTGTGTGTGTGTGTGTGTGTATGTATGCTTCTGATATAAAATCAAATGTGAAATGCATGGGTATATGTACATATATAATAAAATAAATATTATTGATATTTCTAATACTTTATAAATGCATATATATATATATATATATATATATATATATATATATATATATATATTATTCAGTGTTGTCAAGGCGGTAAAGCAGTTTAAGACGTTAAGCCATCATAAGGCGAGGCGGGGCCTAAGCGGTCCTCAAAATAATTATTTAGAGGTCCCTAAAAATTATTTATTTATTTATTAGCCCCTCACTTATATATATATATATATATATATATATATATATATATATTATA
>JAJIYU010009287.1:0-17222 GCA_030144865.1 Tinospora cordifolia | reverse complement strand
ATTGAAATGCATTTGCAATATTTAAATGTGATTTAAATGAAAATGTGCACCGAATATCGAGGTCCGGGTGCAGGTTAGGGTATTGAATGTGGTAGAGCATTGAGGACGAGTAGCTGTCATACCCGGGGGTGCGGTCGGGCCAGGTCTATCAATTGAGGCTCCCCTAGATTATTTAGTGACCACCTAGCACAGAGTGCCCTAAGGGGAGTTTTGTGGGCCCAGATTAGGGTCGTCACCTATACACCTAACCGTCGGGTTTCTCCTGCTTGAGTGGATTTATGTGTTTTCTGCATTAAAATTGGTTTCAAAATGGAAGGTGCACAACTGCATAATGGATTTAGCATTCATTAACTGTTGCATTCATTCGCATTATTTTTATTGTGCATTCATATATTGCTTTTCTAGAATACTTGTTCTAAGTTATGAATTAGGTTACATTACTCACTGAGCCGCTGTGGACAAAATTGGCTCGCTACTTTATTATTTCAGGTTTTTCTTCTGTGGATAAGGGGAAGAAAGTGGTCATCGCGTAGAGCGCACTGCGTTTACTTCAGTAGGTTTCTTCACGTGGGTTACTATTTTGAGAGTTAGCATAATGTATAGGAAGTGAGAAAAATATGGTAGATATTTTGAATTAGGCATTCTGCTACTGCTACATTTAGAACAGTGTATATATAATTAACTTTTGTATAAAAAAAAAATTTTTACTTTACTTAATTGTTTTAGTTGTTTTCACATTTATTAAGATTACTCTGATAGTGTTATATATGGTGTTGTGAAGAGGCTTAACAGAGTTTTGGGCAAGCTTAGTTTGGGAATGGGTTTGCCAGAACACTATGCCGGTCGGTTTGTCCTTCTCTCTAGGGAAGGGGTCCCGATAGTAGAAGTAAATACAATGCGACCTCCAAAGTCTCCTATGCCGAATAATCTCCCCGTGAGATTATCAATCAACAGTGAGAATCTTCTGATGTTGATTATAGAAATCTACGTCTATGTGTACCTGAAAAATAAAGTGGGAGTGAGCTCGAAAGTCCAGTGGATCGATCCTACACATCACAGGCATTATACAGACCGAATCCAAAACATTACAAGTACTTTCAAGCATTAGGCGTTTCAAACATTCAGTTAGTTTTGGTTGAATTTTAAGACCAGAAGAGGGTTGAGATGCCTCTTGGTATTCCCTGTGTTTCCAATCTAATCGTAATCATAGAGGCCTCAGGTACTGGTACCATCTAAAATCAGTCATATCTTAGTATCACAGCCTAAGAGAGAGTATTTATCATGACTTGTACCGTCTCCCAAAGACTTCGAGTTGTCACAGGCAGCTTCGGGTGGGAATACCTACGATCCTCCTTGCGGCTCGACAATCGCACCGACACGTAGATTCTTAATAAACCATCATCTTATTTTTGTTTTACAAATATTCTCAATCACATCAAACATCACACAATTTACTAGAAAATACTTTCAATATGCATGCAAGCCAGCATGATAATGTGCATGAATAACCAATGGAATTTAAATGCATATCTTCTTATTCATGCATGTTCTAATTGAGTAAATCTAAGTGCAAATCTTTATATTCAATCATGGCACGAGATGATTATGCATGGGTCTCAATAAGTCATCATACATCACACGTTATTCAAATAAACCAACCAATTTCAATCAATTTCTAATAAGATTATAATAACCTAAAACTATTCAAACAAATGCTTTGAATTTTAAATCTATATAATAATATGAGCAAGAAAGTCACACCCACTTGATTTTGCCGTTCTTCAGGCGACCTTACTTTCCTTCAAAATCCTTGATACTCAAAATCTACAATTTGTAATTTAACAGTTAATGAGATTCACTAATTTCCTAATTCACATTTAATCTTATTCAAGTTATTCTTAGACTTAAACAATCTCTAAAATAATTATGTAGTCTCGAAGTCAATTTTTAACAAATTTCGGATTATTGCTCAATTCTAGAATTTTATATATTCTAATTAAAGTAACTTCTAAGTTTCTAATTTTTTTTTTCAAATTGAAATTAAAACTTTAATAATTTAGTTACAAGTCTTTTCGTGAAATTAGATTTCTAATAACCTAATCTTCGCAATTTAAATAAGTTATTAATATTATAATTACTTTAATTACGAACAAAATAAAACTTCTAGATATTATAAGCTTAGTTTCAGGGCCTTATATTTCAATCTTTCCTTATAAAAGATTTTAAATTTCTAAGGGTGTATTGTTCAAGCTTTCAACTAATCTAATTAATTAGATTGTTTTATGTCTTAAGGTTCTTCTTCATCTATTACATATAAAAATTTTTCCCAATTTAGATTAAAATTTTAACAGTGGAATTCCTTTTTAACTTGGGTTTCTAAAACATTGAACTTTGTGAATTTTTTGATATTCATATTTCAACATTTATTCAAGGTTCACGCAAATCAACATAATAGTTTTAGCATAGAAATATTTGATAGGATTTCAATTTTTCTCATATTTTTCAACTACAAGGTTACGAATTTTCTAATTTCACTTCGCGTATCTAAATCATCTAAATGATTAATTTCGAACTATCTAAAATTTAAAATCAAAAGTTAAAAGTATTATATCTTTTCCGATCTAAGTCCAAAACTAGACGTCGTTCATCTTCATCCTTGCGCGAACAATAATCACGACTAAACCAAATTACAATTTCACTGTTTCAACTTCATCTTCTACGTTTCAGCTCGCTCATCCGGTCTTCTTTCTTCGAACATGACTCCCGACCAACTTTCTTCAACTTCATTTGGTAGCAACAAATTTCCTTCTTTGTTCCTTGCGTTCATGAATCCGAAATCACCCACATACATCATGATCAGCACATTAGAACCCCCAATCTCAAAAGTTAAGAACGCTCAAACTAGAAGTCATAGCAACCGCGGTCAACACTCCCCAGTCCTTTGCTCCATCATCAGAACCATCGAAATCGTGCCCAATAACAACAAATGACCAGCAGCTAAAAACACATCACGACAAAAAAATTTTGTTCGTGTTTCATGATCAACACACAAACGTTGCGCATACATCCACCAAAACCAAATCACCCCTATTCTTTGTCCACCCGAAACCATTGAAACCCCAAATTCAAATCAGAAATCCTAGCATTTAACCACACACATACATTGGCTGCAACTGTTAACTGAATCCAACCCCACATTTTAGCAATCTAGCTTCTCTTTTCCTCTATTTTTACACCACCAAAACACTTAGAAAATTAACCCAAAATTTATATTCCCACGCTCCTCCGTTTTATGCTTCACAAACCAGTAGCTGGGTTCACTACATAGTACAACCTCACAACATGTCTTCTTCATCTTCAATCACAATCAATCAGCCAACACCCAGCGCACGGTTCACCAACTGCTTCCCATGTTCTTTCCTCCCTTGTTTTTCTGTTCCACTTCCCTGCACAGCCTTCTCCTTCATTTGGCAGTAGCAGCAGCAGTGGTAACAACATCAGCAGCTGCATCTTCCCTCTGTTCGTCTCACCAGCCACACACCAGCTTCACTCTTCGCTCTGTAGTAAGGACGGCCACGATTCGAACAACAATAGCACCGACCTCATTGTCCTCAGTTTCCCCTTCGTCTGTTCATGCAACCACACCCCACAATAACCTCCTCTTCTTCCTCTTCTAGTTCTGCAGCGATAGCAGCAGCAGCAACAATAGAACACCATTGCTCTGTTTTCTGTTCCTTCTTGGTTCTTCATCGCTACTACAAGTACAAAACCAGCAGGGCTGGTCTTCTTCTTCTCCTGTTCATGCAAACTCTAAGCCGCAGTAGCCCACAACTCCTCCTTCATTGGCTGTCTTGCTGTCGGTCCCCAAACCAGAGCACCGGCTTCATCTTCTCTATCTCCGTTCCAAGTGGTTGCTGTTCTTCGTCTTCATGCTTCACAACCCACGATAGCAGCAGGAATTCTTCTTCTTCTTCTTCAAGTTGATCACGCCACTTAGACATTGCATTAGCTTCTTCCTCAATCTTCTGTCGTCCTGATAATTCGAGACTCCCACTCGACGCTCTTCTTCGATTTTCTTCTCTTCCATTGCCCGCTCAACCAGGTAATTCTGGTTGTCCCTCAAATTATCGATTATATATATATAATCACATTAAACTTGTTATGTATTTATAACTATATATTTATAATGAAATTCCTTGTTCATTTTAATTTTTCTATCATATGTATAAATATTTCCTAATCATCAATTTGTTCTCACTTCCCAATTACTATTTTTTTTATAGCCATATCTATATTTTCGATAAGTTTCTAATTTGAACTTTTAATCTTTCAACCTAAATTTATATTTTCAAAAGTTGTTTATTATTATTATTATTATTATTAACACACACAAGTTGTAAAATTAGAGGTTGTTACAAAATCTCATATTTCTACAAAATAATATCTCATTTCATATTGACTCGTGACGTAGCACACTCAAAAAATCCCAGGGTGTTACAGTATAATACCCCTATCTAAGTCTCAAATGCATGATTCATGGTCCAGAATTGGAAGTATTAGGATGCCCAGGTCATAGGAAAGTAAAAGAGGGGAGAAATATAAACAGAAAATCACTTTTCGTGCTTGTTACCGCAGTAGTGATCACCATTACCTCGGTTGTAACACCCCAACCCCCAAGACTTTCAATTTGGTTTAACCATAGGGCGGGTCGAGGTCCGATTATAATTACAAATACACAACTTGTCTTTCTAATTCAATTATCTCATGCCTTATTGAATTAAAAAATTCACTAAGGCAATTGCACAAGAGATAAAAGAAAACTTTTAAAATCTTTATTGATTTAATAAAAGTGGGTACATGACTTCAAATTTATACTTCTAAAAAGAAAGAGTACAAAATTCAAAATAGAAACTATTTTAGTGGAAGTCTAACTTATTCAAAACTTGGGCAACATGACCTTACATTAAAATAAAATAAAAACTTTCTAAAAGTAAGCATTCTAATCTTTTGTATGCTTTATTGTTTAATTCAATTCCTTAAAAAGATAAGAGAGAAAGGATGAGTACATAGCCTACTGGATCTTTTTCAAACAATCGATTTATTATCTTAGACTAATATGACATTCAATTTCAAACACTTGTAAACAATTAAGCGATTCAAACAATTCGTTGTTCCTATTGTAATTCTAACTAAAAGGGGGTCTAATCTCTTGATGTTCTTATCCAAAATGCCTCCCTTTGAGTGGAAAGACAAATTTTTTATGTCACATTCCATTGATTTAGGGTCCCTTGTCCGTAGTCCAAGTGTTTTGTGCTACGCCAAATATACATAGTATGACAAACCATATACCCACAATATATGTAAAGAACACTCATAATATTCCTTCGGATCACTATGACAGTACGTGGTTTTTAATCTCAACTTCTTTCATTTAGTTTTAATGATCATGAAACATAAATATAATAAATAAATTTAGCATGTTCAATATATGAACATCAAGCATGATTATTCTTCATAAAATAAGCCTAATAATCATGCATAATCTAAATATGACATAGCTTCATGATCAAGTAAATATGGCATACATGCTAAACTAAAAATTAAATCATGTTATTCAAACCTAAACATGCTTATTAAATAGAATTTAAACATGCATGAACATCGTTTTAAACTAAAACAATGAAGTGGAGATTCTAGAAATCACTTCCACTTTGTTTTGAAATCTTAGTTGCACAATTCAGAATATCAGGAGCACTTCCACCTTCTAACGCATCTAGAATCTCAAGAAGACTCAAGGACTAAAAACTTCACACTCAAGAATTGAAAACTTCACATTCAAGAATTCTCAAGAACTTTTAAGAATTGAAAAGAGAGAGGCTAGAGAAAGCAAGAGGGATCATATCAGCTCTTGCTTCGAGATGAAGAGAATGATGCTCATGCTTGGATTTATATAGAGTTTTAATGGGCATGAATTGACAAAGTTTGGGGTGTCTTCATTGTAGAAACCTTTCTAAAACTCTTTCTCATTTCCATTTTATTTGTTTCCTATGCATAGGAATTAGTAAGTTGCTAATACATTTGAGTTGATTTCATTTTAAAAACCTTTCTAATTCTCTATTTTACTTGTTTCCCAAGCACATACATTAGTAAACAATTATTTTAGAAGTTGCTAATATATTTTTTCAGTTGATTTCATTTTAGAAACCTTTCTAATTCTCTATTTTACTTATTTCCCAAACACATATATTAGCAAGTGATTATTTTAGAAGTTGGTAATACCTTCTTTTGAGTTGATTTCATTTTAGAAACATTTCTAATTCTCTATTTTACTTGTTTTCCAATCACATATATTAATAAGCAATTATTTTAAAAGTTATTAATACATTTTTCTGAGTTGATTTCATTTTAAAAAGCTTTCTAATTTGGTCTCTTGTGTACACATGCTCATGACATGTTTCTAATTTCGTTTTTTATCAAATGAGACTTGCTAATTCCATAATTTGAATGAAATTCTCTTTATCATTTAGGCCTCAACACATCTATACCTCAATTTTCATATAATTGTAGAGAAATAATTATTTATATAACACTTTGAATTTGTTTCTCATTTATTTACATAATGTTTTTGAACGGAACTTGCTAATCTTTGTAATCGAAATATATTATTTAATTATTCTACTTATTTTATATTTCTAGTTAAATATTAAAATATATTATAATATTTGGCAACTCTTCTAATTTGGTATTTTTATTTAAATACCCAACCTTTCTATATATTTATTTGTATACTAAAATTTCTACAAGCTTCCCTTAATTAATTTTATTTTTCATTTTGACTATAATCTAAAATATACATAATTTTGTATCCCAAAAATTTCATAAAATTTTGAAGGATCCATATTTATTTATTTCATTTAATCAAATTTTGTACAAATTTTCATTTAGTCCTTAATGCAGTTATATCTCAAATTTCATATAATTGTAGGGAATTAATTTATCTTTATTTATTTATATAATACTTTGAATTTATTTCTCATTTATTTACATAATGTTTTTGAATGGAACTTGCTAATTTTTGTAACCCAAAATATCATTTAATTATTCTACTTATTTTATATTTCTAGTTAAATATTAAATTATATTATAATATTTGACAACTCTTCTAATTTGATATTTTTATTTAAATACCCAACCTTTCTATATATTTATTTTTACACTAAAATCTTTATAAACTTTCCTTAATTAATTTTATTTCTCATTTTAGCTATAATTTAAAATATATACAATTTTGTATCCCAAAAATTTCATAAAATTTTCAAGGATCAATATTTATTTATTTTATTTAATTGAATTTCATACAAACTTTTCGAGATATTACAACCTACCCTCCTGAAAAAGAATTTTGTCCTCGAAATTTGTACGCACTCATTTGGGTATCATTTTCTCAGGTATTGTTAATAAAAAGGTGTGGATACTTACATGTGACTTCCTCAACTCCATGATGTTTCCATAGTACCTTAACGACGAAAATATCCTTAGTTCTTAGGTTTTGGACCTTGTGATCTAGGATTTTAACTGTCACTTTCTCATACGTAGCATCACCCTGGATATTTACTTCCTCCCAGTAAATAATGTGAAAGGGATCTTGTAACACCCCAACCCCCTAGAAATAGGTTTAAGCTTAGTCATAAGGCGGGTTGGGTCCTATGTTACATTTACAAGTACACAACTTGTATCTTAATTCATTTATATAACACTTATTGAAATATTCATAAATACACTTCCACTGAGTTTGATATTTAACAAGATAATTGTAACACCCCAACCCGCTAGAGACAGGTTTAAGCTCAACCATACGGCAGGTTGGGTCCTATGTTATATTTACAAGTACACAACTTGCATCTCAATTCATTTATTCTAACACTTATTGAAATACTCATAAATACACTTCCATTGAGTTTAATTTTCAACAAAATAACACAAGTGAATAAATGAAAACGTCAAACTCTTTATTTATTCAAAATAAAATAAAGAAATATATTATTGAATTCATATAATCAAAAGAAAGAGAACATAACTATAACATTTAAAACAAAAATTCAGCAGAAGTCTTTATTCAAAATTTGATCAACATGCCCTTATATAGAAACTATTTAAAAATAGATTTTCTAATTCCCTAACAAGCTTGATCATGCATTTCAAATTCTTGAAAAATAAAAGAAAGGGGTGATCGCATAGCCCAGTAGATCATTTATTAAATAAGTTACTATTTCAAATCAATAGCATATCCAAATTCAAACACTTTCATGCATTAAGTGATTCAAGCAACTTTTTGGTTGTAGTTGACGTTAAGACCGAAAGGCCTTCTACTCCCTTGATGTTCTTCATTTAAATATCTCTCCTTAGGGTGGAAAGACATTTTTTTGTACTTTCCATTGGATGCCACATACGAAGTATCCTTTAGTTGTGCAACACAACCACACACTCCAAGCATGTGTTAAAAACACTCATAGCACCCATACGGGTCAATATGATAGTATGTGGTTCTTATCTTCACTTTCTTATATTTAAGATCACATAATCATGAAAGAAATTTAGAATATGAATTTTAGAATTTTAAACAACTAAGAAAGTATGAAAACATCACATAGCATGCTTGGAACATTGAATTAGATCTTAAACATGGTTCTAAGCATGTCATACTCTCATGGGTGATTAAAACATAAAAACATGCGAAACTAAAATTAAAATTTGATTAAATATGCTAAAACTAAAGTAATACATGCTGAAAATTAGAATTTGAATAAGCATGAACATGCTAGAAATTTGAAAGAGCAAAGTAGAAGTTCAAGAAATTCCCTCTACCTTAATCCGAGTTTCTTTGTAGAATCAGAAAGAGGTTTCCCTTATCCACCACTATTCAGAAATTCAAGAACTTCTAATCACCAACAAAACTACTTCAACAACTCTCTAAAATACCGAAATAAGAACTTCTCACACAAGAGAGAAAAGTGAGTGAGAAGAGGTGTCAAGGAGAGGGCAAGAACAAGTAAAGAGGGAATTCTCAGCTCTTTGCTTTGGGATGAGATGAATGTGAGCAAGAGGGGGTTTATATAGATGTTCATGAGCACAAGGGAGGCATCTAGAGCAGCTAGGGTAGCTCACCACATTTGGGCATGTTTCTAAACTCATAAGGGGACGGTTTGGGTGAGAAAAACAAATGAGCTTGTGGACCCACTAAAGCTTGCCAAATTCCCATGAGCAAATATTTGATTCTCTATCTTATTTCTTATTTAATTTAAGAGAATATTTTCAGACTTTGATCCATTCTAATCTCAATTAGGATGTCCCATATTAGGCTGTTTCAAGGTTTAGAAACATTTTCTAGACAAAACTTTGCTTGGTGATCACATATGCATGAAGTGGAAACCTTCCCTTCTTGGAGTCATGGAAGATCTTTCTTTATGGAACTTCTAATTTTGGTTTGTGTAGCCAGTAAGGGACGACTAGGGTTTGTAAGTGAGCATCATTATTGTTTTAGAACTTCTAATAAGTTTGTCACATGTGTGCATACATCCACAAACACACACAAATGTAGAAGTCCATGGAGGTGCATGGAATACTTGATCATTTTCTCTTGTACATGGGATCACTTTGTCTTGATTTCTAACTATGGTGACACCTCATATATGTGAGTATACTGAATTATTTGCATGGTACATAGGATCATTTTGTATGGATTTAAATAATGGAAACATCCCATTGAGATTGGGTAAGGTAAGGGTACCCATGATCATAGTGTTCCACCCACGCGTCTTACATATATGTTAGGAATAGTCATGACTTCATGAGTTCACAAAAATCAAATAAAAATTAATATCTCCTTATTTACATGAAATTATGATTTATATCCTATAGTTTTGGAATCACATGAACCTAATGCGCATTTTAACGTATGGTTTGGCCCTAGGTAGTTTTCATGTAAAAACTTTTCTTATTTAAGACCCACTGAAGTCATTAGGCAAATAAAAATTCAAATCTCGGCCAATTGTTATAATTTTTGGATATGTCATTCATTTTATTAGTTCATGTCTTTCTGTTTCATTTTGGGTCATTTTGATCCCTCAAAGTACCCTAAATGACAATTCTTTCTAATTTGGACCCCTTGAAGGACGTTTGGCAAATGAAAACCCTAACCTCGACCAATTATTCTAATTTTTGGATATGTTGTCCCCTTAGTTGGTTCATGTCATCTTACTTCATTTCAAGTTATTTTGAATTCCTAATGGGCACTAAATGAGAGTTTTGGAACCTGGTTAATTTAGCCCTTAAATGAGTTTGGTTTTATTTTACACCCAAATTTTACTAAATAAATGATAAATTTCATTTAATTGAGTACAAAAAAGTTAGGGTATTATAATAATACAAGTGAATAAAGAAAAACTTAAAATCTTTATTTACTCAAATAAAATAAAAATATTACATTTTGGATCAAATCCAAAGATTAAGTACATAACTCAAAAATTCAAAAGTAGAAATTAGCAAAAGTCTAAAAATCAAAACTTGGGCAACATGCCCTTACAATAGAATTTTCAATACTTAAAAAGAGTTTAATATTCACAATCTTCATGGATCATTCAATTTCTTAAAAAAAATAAAAGGAATGGGGTGAACACATAGTCCAGTGGAGCATTCATTAAACAACTAAGTTACTATTTCAAATCAATAACACATCCTATTTTACATACTTTCAAACATTAAGTGATTCATACATCAATTTGGTTCAAGTTGATGTTCTTTATTTAGATAACTCTCTTTAGAGTGGAAAGACATTTCTTTGTCAGTTTCCATTAGATGCCACATACCACGTCCCCTTAGTTGTGCCCTACAACCACACACTCCAAGCATGTGTTGAGAATACCCATAGCACCCGTAAGGGTCACTATGATAGTATGTGGTTTTTGTCTTCATTTTCTTATATTTAAGATCACATAATCATAAAAGAAATTCAGAATACAAATCTCAGAAATTTAAATAACCAAGAAAGCATGAAAACATCATATAGCATGCTTGAAACATTAAATTAAATCATAAACATGGATTTTAAGCATGACATGCTCTCATGAGTGATTAAAACAAAAAACATGCTAAACTAAAATTAAAATATGATTAAACATGCTAAAACTAAAATAAAACATGCTGAAAATTAGAATTCAAATAAGCACGAACATGCTAAAAATTTAAAATGGCAAAGTAGAAGCTTAAGAAATCTCCTCCACCTTAATCCGAGTTTTTTTGTAGAATTCAGCAGAGGTTCCCCTTATATACCACTTTTATAACTTCAAAAACTTCTTAACACCAACAAAACTACTTCAATAACTCTCTAAAATATTGAAATAAGAACTTCTCATATGAAAAAGAAAAGAGAGTGAGAAGATGTGTCAAGACGAGGGCAAGAACAAACAAAAAGAGAAGTGTCAACTCTTTGCTTTGAGATGAGATGAATGTGAGCAAGAGGAGGTATTTGTAGGTGTTCATGAGCACAAGGGGGATGGTTTGGGCAGCTCACAAAGTTGGTCAAGTTTCCAAACACTAATGGGACGGTTTGGATTGAAATAGGTATGTGGGCTCATGGACTACTAAAGGTTGCTAATTTCCTATGAGCCATGACTTGCTTCTCTAATAAATTTGTTAATTAATTTCAGAGAATAATTTCAGACTTAGAACTATTCTAATTTCAGTTGGGACATTCCCTTGTGGATAAGAAGATGCTCATGAAACTTTCTTTTTTTGTCTCTTACATGTTCACCACACAATATACACATGGAATGCTTCCTATTTCTTCATTCTTGGACGTCAAGCATGGGGAGTATAGTATCAAAATATTAGGGACACCATATCATTGTCTTATATGTAAATCTAGGCTTAAGGAAACTTCTAAATAATTCAAACTCCGAGTATGGTGCACTGTAACAACCCAACCTCCGCATCTTTAAGCATTGGACATGACCAACATTCTCTTGACGGTGGACTAAACCAAACGGCAGGTCGGGCTAGTGCTACATTCACAAGTACACAACTTGCATCACTTTCTATTTTAATTATTTCATGCCTTAACTTTATTTGACAGTACATAATTTAAATTTAAGAAATTGATAAGGCAATAATATAAGAAATAACTGAAATTCATAAACTCAATTAATTAAATAAAATTGAGTACATAATTTGATCTTAAAGAAAAAATATTATAGCGAAAGATTCAAAACTTGGGCAACATGCCCTTGCATAGAAATTAGAAACTTTTTAAATAAAAAGAACCTAATTAATATTCATGGTCTTCATGTAAATCAATTACCTGAAAAATAGAAGGAAGGGGTGAGCACATAGCCCAGTGGATCTTTCTAACATTTAAGTCATTATTTCAATTCAAACAAACCAAGCTATCAAAAACTTTTGTACATTAGGCGATTCAAACAAATTTCTTATTTATGGTTGACATTCAGACCGAAAGAGTTTAATCTCTGTCTTCCACATCGTTGGGAGCGAATCACTCTTGGAAACTGAAACCCAATATCTATGAAGTGGGATCACTCTTGTAACCTAGCTCAAAATCATCAAAGGTAAGCCGACAAGCCAGATCGGGGGTGGAACACACACGATGACACTATGAAGTCTATCATCAGTTTATCATCGCGTCGGTACGTGAATTGAATCATTATTTAATCTTTTTCTTAGTGATAAAACACACAATATCGGATTGAACCATCGATGCAACATGTACGTAACATGAACCATCAAATATTTATTCATGGCATAGTTCAAGCATATCATGCATCATTATTCTTGATTCCTAAACATGCATGACATGTATATTCATGGCACATCACATAAATAAAGCATGCATATTTGAAACATATATTCAATCATTCAACTTCAAAACATCATCACACATGCAAGATTTATTCAAACTAAAATAAAGAAATAAAAGTTAGAAATCACTTCCACCTTAAATACGTCTCTTCTGCACACCTCTGAAATTCGGCAGAGTTCCGTTATTTCAAAGCTTCCAAACACTCAAGAGCTCTCAAGAACACTTAAGAAAACTCAAGAACACTCAAGAACAGTTCAAGATTACTCAAGAACTGAGGGGATTGCCAAAAAGAAGGCCAGAGAGAGTCAAGAGGGACGAGTATGCTCTTGACTTGGGATGAAAACAATGCAAGCACTAGGAGTCCTTTATATAAAGTTTAAGATGGCATAGATTGGTAAGTTTTTTTGTGTTCTTCTTGTAGGAAACTTGCTAATAATTCAAATTTTTGTGCCCCCCAAGCATAGGAAAATAGCAAGTGTGTTTGGAAAATTTTTTTGGAATTTAGAAACCAAATTTTTTGATTTTTGAGATTTTTTCGAATTTTTTATCGGGTTTTTCTTGAATTTTTTGATTTTTCTTTCGAAGCCTCAAATATGGATCGTTGATGATTTTCGATCGTAGCACTCAGATCATGGTTATGATTTATGAAATCGCTGTGGGTCGTCGGATCGTCCTCGAACGCATCAACGGTTCGCGATCAACAAAACGTATCTGATTTGAACCATTAGATCTTCTACGAGTGCAACAAACATTTCATGATCTACTGAGCACCTTAGATCTGGATCATCAATGATCCTCGATCTTGGTGTGCGGATCTCGTTCGCGATCAACACAACTTTTCTAGACCGTTCGATCTTCCTCGATCGCTATACGTTCGCGATTAACGAATGCGCCTTTGATTTGGATCGTCTGATGAACCTCGAGTGAAGCATTGGTTCGTGATTGATCGTAGATGTTTCAAATTCGGGCCATCAGATCGTCTTCGAGCGCTGTACATTCGCGATCTCCAAACCCGCCTACGTCGTGAGCCATTGGATTTGATGGATCGATCGTGGGCCGTTGGATCACGCTGATCCGGTGCATCCAGGTGTCCGTGTGGGTTTTGATGTCATTCGTTGGATGGGGCAGATCATTTTTGGACTGTTAGATTTCAATGATTCAGTGCATCCGATCGTTTGGTGCGGGCCTGATCTTGACCGTTGGATCGTAGATCGTGTGGATAACGTAGTTTTGGTCGTTAAATGCTGTTTCTAATTACCAAAATTGCTTTCTAAGGTTGTTATTATCCGAAATTTGCCAATTTTACACTTTCTAATTGATGTAAACATAGTTTATTGCATATGTCTTTCCATTTTATTAATTTTCTAATATTCCCTCCTTTCTATTTCTTTAATATTGTATTTATTAGATATATTTCTATTTTTTTTAATATTTTTAATGCTAACAATTTAATAATCTACATTTTTTCATTTCTTCATTTCTATGTATTTATCTCATATTTTTATTTTCAGAGGGTCCGAATAATTATATAATTCACTCTACTTATTAGATAATTAATTTCATAATTGCATAATTATAAATTAATTAATAAATATTTGATAATTCTGCTAACCTTATATCATTAGTTAGATCATCTTGATACTAAGGTTTTATTTGCCTCCAATTTTTTTTTCTCAATGAATTTTATTTCATTCATAATTCTTTGTTGGCAAAATTATGAGGTATTACAACCTATTCTCCTTAAAAGAATTTCGTCCTCGAAATTTGTCCTAATTGTTTGGTTTTGACTTAGTTGGTATGCCTAAGGGTTTTGCTACTTTAATAGACTAACACTTATTTAAGATGGTATACTAAGAATTCTTAAGGAAATAAATTTCATTAATAGAGATAATTGGTACAAAATCTTATTTCGACTTAAAATTCATAAATGGTACATATAGCAATCTAAAGGTCTCCCTACGACTACTCATATTCAAAATTAGTTCATTTGTCCTAACATTGGACAATGAGGGTTTCTACTGAGGGTCTTGATCTTCCTGAGCCTCAACAACCAACATTCTAGCTTGGTTCTCACCATAACCCTTATTGTCTTGAGGCTGAAGAGCCCGAGCAAGTGCAGTTTCTGGCAAAATGACCCCTTTGTCTGCACACATAGCACAACCCTTGTTTCTTAGCCTGCTTCTTTTGTTCTTTTTTAGTTTGGTGAGTTTGTTTCTTTTTCATACTTTCCTTTCCTGTCTTTTAATCATTTAGTGGTTTCTTGTTTTTATTCTTTACGGATCGTTTGAAGTGGATATCCTTTTTTATTGAATTAATCTCAACTGTCGTTCCTTTCGCCATGGTTAGTCTTAGAGGAATGACTAGTTCATTAATTCTCATTCTTAGTTCATTCTGAACCTCAGGCTATGACTATAGAGTCCTCATCACTTGTTTGACCACCTGTCCAGTGATTTCTGCTATTATCCCTGGTGATAGGACCGAAGCTGCTACCACATCTGCCCCTTGGTTACTTTGATTAGGTGTATTGGTGTTTTCTTGGATTCCTTCCATTATCTACAAGCCAAAGCTATTTTAGTATCCCACAAGGTATGATAAAAGTTTCAAATAAGACATTCATTTAGGGTACTCACCCATCTTTTCTCATCCTTAGGATACTAAATGTTTTTCCGGACTTGAGAAATGGTCATCTTTCCTACATCATATGTTGTATCTGTTTCCTCAAGTTTTTGTTCCGTTCATACTATCATGACTCTAGATTCATGTCTCGAGGTTTTCGATTTGTTTAGTGGCCTAAAGGTTTTTCTTCTAGGTTCTTCTCATGCATGGGTACAGGATTTGGTCTCAAAGCAATGAACAGTACAACATGCATATCTCACAATCACACAATCACGCTAGCACGGCAAGGTCCCAAGCTTCAACCAATTGTTCTAATTTTCGAATATGTTGTCCAATTAGTTGGTTCATGTCACCTTACTTCGTTTCAGATTGTTTTGGGTCCCTATAGGTTACTAAATGAGAGTTTGGAACTTGCCAAATTTAGCTCTGAAATGAACCTGGTTTCATTTTGCACCCAAATTTTACTAAATAAATGATAAATTTCATTTGATTTAGTACAGAGAATTCAAGGTATTACAACCTACCATCCTTAGAAAAATTTCATCCTCAAAATTTTTGTATAACTAAGGATTTCTAGTGAACAAGTGTGGATACTTTAACTTCATCTCACTTTTGATTTACTAAGTAGCTTCTTCTACCCTATGATGTTTCCACAGTACCATCACTAACGGGATATCCTCCGTTCGTAGACTCTATACTTTATGGTCAAGTGTAACACCCCAACCCCCGTACCTTTAAGCATTGGACATGACCACCATTCTCTTGATAGTGGACTAAACCAAACGGTGGGTCGGGCCGGTGTTACATTTACAAGTACACAACTTGCATCACTTTCTATTTCAATTATTTCATGCCTTAACTTTATTCGATAGTACATAATTTAAATTTAAGAAATTGATAAGGCAATAATATAAGAAATAACTAAAATTCATAAACTCAATTAATTAAATAAAATTGTATACATAATTTGATCTTGAAGAAAAAATATTACAGCAGAAGATTCAAAACTTGGGCAACATGCCCTTATATAGAAATTAGAAACTTCTTAAATAAAAAGAACCTAACTAATATTCATAGTCTTCATGTAAATCAATTACCTGAAAAATAGAGGCAAGGGTGAGCACATAGCCTAGTGGATCTTTCTAAACATTTAAATCATTATTTCAATTCAAACAAACCAAGCATATCAAAAACTTTTGTACATTAGGCGACTCAAACAAATTTCTTGTTTATGGTTGACATTCGGATTGAAAGAGTTTAATCTCTGTATTCCACATCATTGGGAGAGAGAATCACTCTTGGAAACTAAAACCCAATATCTATGGAGTGGGATCACTCTTGGAAACCCAGTTTAAAATCATCAATGGTAAACCGACAAGCCGGGTCGAGGGTGGAACACACATGATGACACTATGCAGTCCATCATCGCGCCGGTACACGGATTGAATCATTGTTTAATCTTTTCTTAGCGATAAAATACACAATATCAGATTAAATCATCAATGCAACATGTACATAACATGAATCATCAAATATTTATTCATGGCACAATTCAAGCATATCATGTTTCATTATTCTTGATTTCTAAACATGCATAACATGTATATTCATGGCACATCAAATAAATTGTAACACCCCAACCCCCACGTTCTTTGATTTGAGAGTTGGACATAACCACCGTTCCTTTTGACGGTGGACTTAACCAATTGGCAGGTCGGGCCGGTGTTACTTTACA
>JAJIYU010009286.1:0-17158 GCA_030144865.1 Tinospora cordifolia | reverse complement strand
CAAATTAAGAAGATCTTGAAGACGAATGAGAAAAATGACCCTGGAAACGTCTTTGATGAGAGATGCATTGGAGTACTAGTAGAAATTTTTAAAAATTACAAAATGTATTCAGCATTTTCAAGTATTTTTCTTATGTCTACAAGTTGTAAATACGTTGTAACGACCCATATTTTTAGACATTTAGTCAATGGGTTCGACATATATTTTAATGTTTGAATTAATGAATTATAAATAAAAATATATAATTTTAAGATAATTATATAAATTAATGTGTGTATTAAATAAAAAATAAAATAAATAATTATTAATATTAATATTAATATTAATAATAATAAATATTTTATAGTAGGAGTTTATTAGATAATGAAATAAAATAATGAAATGATTATATATATATATGTGTGTGTGTGTGTGTATGTATGTATGTATGTATGTATCTAAGCATGTATGAAATGATTAATTATTAACTATAAATAGTCTTGGCTCATTTCAATTTTTGCTCACAATTGTCATATGGGAAAGAGAGTAAAAAAGGAGAGACAAAAAGAAGAAAGCAAAAGGAAGAAAAGTGGAAGAAAAGGAACAAAAAAAGGAAAAGAAAAGTAGTCCATTCTTGAAGATTCGACATTTTAGGTAAATTATTTTTACCTCTTTTCAATTTAAAATTGTTATAAAAGTTATGAATTACAGTTGTTTTAGTGTAGTTTTCAATAAAGGTGATAGTTTAGTATGTGATCTAAAACTAGGATGTGTTTTCACTAGTAATAAACAACAATATATATATATATATATATATGCGAAGATCCAGATTTATTGCAACTATCTAAAAATTTTCATATTTGAATCGAGGGTACATAATGTAAGACTTATCTCATCTTATCAATTGTTGTAATCTTTTTTTTTTATCAAATAAATCAAGAATATTTGTAGGCCAATATTAAAGATCTCATCAAAAACTTACAATAGCTTGCCAAACAAAGGCTAAGAAAAAAAGAAAACACAGGTATGACTGGTATAATATCTACGATTGGATTGAAAATAGCATAACCCTCATATATATATATATATATTTATATCATTGTATTCACCTCAACAAGTAGAACATAGATATGTAATTTATTAGTAATTATGTAGGTACTAAGAATTTATATAATAATTGAAAGTCGACACATAGGGGATATACCTATTAACACTAGAATTTTAGTTGGCGGATACTGAAATGTTTAGAATGAAATTTTAAACTCAATGACACTAAAATTAGAATTTTCGGAAGTCAATTGATATATTAAATTTATATTTATGCAAGTTAAGGATTAATGAATAAAAATGTATATAAAGTTATATAATATTAAATAATAGGAAAAATGTTATATAATATTATATATATATATATATATATTTATATATATAATCTTTCCCTATGGAAGAGGACGAACCAACCAGCACAATGTTCTGACAAACCCTCTCCCAACCAAAGCTTGTCCGAACACTGTTAAGCCTCTTCACAACACCATACACAACACTATCAGAGTAATCATAAGAGATGCAGAAGCAACTAGAACAAATAATTACAATAATTTTTTTTTTAAGTTAAACAAAAGTTAACTATATATACAGTCTCCTAAATATAACAGTAGCGAAAATGTAATAATCAAAATATCTACAATGTTTTCCTTACTTCCTATAACATCACACTAACTCTCAAAATAGAAAATCGCACAAGGAAACCTATCAAAATAAATGTGGTGCGCTCTACTCGATGACAACCTTCTTCCCTTTATTTGTAAAAGAAGAACCTGAAATGTTAAAGTAGTGAGCTAATTTTGTCTATAATGGCTCAATGAGTATTGTAACCTAATCTATAGTACCCTAATCCATAACTTGGAACAAGAATTCTAAAAAAAAATAATGTTATGTATTGATGCACAATAATAAAATGTAAATAAGTGCAACAATTAATAAATACTAAATCCACAATATAGTCATGCACCTTTCATTTTAAAAACAATTTTAATGTGGAAAACAAATGTCAAAGCTCTCAATAGCCTACAAGACAATAATAAATCCACTCGAACAGGTGTACCCGACGGTTAGGCGTATTCTCATATCATATCATAGGGATTCGCCAACTCAGACCTCATGTATGAGGACCTCATATCCTCTATAGGGGAGCCCAAATGATAGACCTGCCCAGACTGTACCCCCAGGTACAACAAGCACTCGTCCTCAATGCTCTACCATATTCAATACTCTAACCCACACCTAGGACCTCAAGATTTGGTGCACATTTTTCCATTCAAAACTCATCTAAAGATTGCAAATGCATTTCAATATGTAATAACGTTTCATTTATGACAAAATAACAAGTTAAGTGATAAATCAGAAAACACTACTCACAAGGATGCTAAGCTCCCGGTGCACCTCTAGTAACCGGCCACATCTGGCTAATGTTTAATCCTGTGTGATCAATGTAGTTTCTTAATATCTACATGAAACTTGGCTCAAATTTAACTTTATGATCCTTGGTCAATCAAAGGATTGACTCGGTCAATTATGATCCAGTTATGTATTTGGTCAACTTTAGTCACTATAATCAATTCCAATCAAGCCTGATATTTGCTGAATTGTATGATCGATAGGGTCAACGTGGTCAACAAAGTCAATGTGTGCCAATAAACCCTTAATATTGACCCAAATTATCAAAAAACTTACATTGTCTACATATGTCTCACCTTTGGTATACAATAGCCACTATTTTCATAAATTTGCAGTTTAATATAGTAAATAAAAAAATTTAATTATTTTCTATGTTACACATAGTTTCCTAATAAGTATTTCATAATGTTATATAATATTATATAACATTTTCTCTATTATTTAACATTATTTTACCCTATATAGATTTTTTATATTTATTAATTAATCTTTAAATTGCATAAATGCAAATTTAATAAATCAATTGACCTCCAAAAATCTTAATTTCAGTGTTATTGAGTACATATTTCATTTTAGACATTTCAGTACCCACTAACTAAAATTTTAGTGTTCATAGATATACTCCGTATGTGTCAACTTCCAACTACTATATGAATTCATAGGGCTTAAATAGGCAGAAATAAAGTACATATATGTATTATACTCGTTAATCTAAATGCAATGATATAGATATATTATGTAGTTTCATCCTTAGGAAAAATACATCTTAGTTTTGAGCCGCATATTAAACTACTACCTTTATTAAAAACTACACTATAAAAATTGTAATTCACAATTTCTATAAAAATTCTGAATTGAAAAGAGGTAAAAGTAAATTATCCAAAATGTCGAATCCTCAAAAGTGTTCAAACTTTTCTTTTCCTCTTTTCTTTTCTTTTCTCCTTTTTTTTCTCCTTCTTTTTCCTTTCTTTTCTTTTTTTCTCTCTTTATTTTCTCTTTCTCTCTTTTCTCCTTTTCTTTCCTCTCGAATGGTGGTTGTTGTGAGAATGAGAGATGAACAAATGAAAGTCGAAGAGAACCCTCTATATAGACAATGAATTGGGTGGGTCCCATGTATTAATAATCAACTCAGACAATCTTATCCATGACTCATCTCACAATTATCTTCTTTCTTACAATTATCTTCTTTTAATTAATAATTTTTTTTCTATTCCTTTATCCATGCATGATTCATCACCATTATCCAAAAAAAATTATTTTTTTCATTATCCATCCAAATCAACATTCCTTATCTCTTTATCTAATTAATCACTTTTGTTTCTTTTGATTTATCCAACCTACTTTATCTGATATATATATATATATATATATATATATATCATTATAATTATGCACCCATACATGTACATATATATATATATATATATATATATATATATACACTTACATCAATGCATGTACATATGTGTATATATGACAATTAATTTGTTTCATTCATCATTTTTATTTTTGTTTATATTTTTAACTTAACTTCCACTAAATAATTATTTTATTATTTATTATTTATTTTAGTTTTTCAAGTAATACACTTATTAATTAACACCATTGTCGAAAAATTATGTATTTTTGTAAAATCATGCATTTCTCATTTATAATTCATTAATTGATATAGAAAATATATGTCAAACCCATCAACTCAATGTCAAAAAATATGGGTCATTATATTCTCTCCTCCTTAGAACAAATTTCGTCTTCAAAATTTAGCTAGGTAACAAAAATTAAGAAGCGGCCCTCATAATCTTAGGAAAATGAGTCGCCATATAGTCTTCTCATTCCCAGGTGTCCTACTCAGCACCATGAAACTGCCAACGTACACATACCATCGGCATTTCCTCATTGCCCAATTTCTTCATGGCCCAATCAATGATAGATACCGAAGCCTCATCATAGGTATAATCATCTCGCAAATCAACATATTTCTTATCTAACACATGCGAGGGGTCATGGTACTTCCTCAACATCGACACATGAAATATATTATATACTCCTGCTAACTGAGGTGGTAATGCCAGTCGGTAAGCAACAAGACCTATCCTCTTGACGATCTCAAAAGGTCCAATATATCTCGGCAGCGAGTTTCCTTGAAATACCAAAATAAATCTGCCCCTTCCGAGGAAAAATTTGAAGTAGTACATGGTCACCAATGTCAAACTCAAGGATCTTCCTCTAGCTATATGCATAAATCTTCTGTCGATCCTACGCTACCTTCATATTCTGACGAATCTGTTGGATTTTCTCATTCTACTCCTATACGAAAATAGGACCCAAAACTATTATGTTACCAACTTCGGCCCAACAAGTTGGTAATCGACAAGGTTGACCATATAATGCCACAAATGGTGTCATGTTGATACTCGCTTGGTAGTTGTTATTATATGCAAACTCACACAACGACAAATGATCCTCCCAACTACCACCAAAATTAAGGACACATGCATGGAGCATATCTTCCAAAATCTGGATCACTCTCTCAGATTGACCATCAATCTGTGGATGTGTGGTTGTGTTCAAGTTTACTCTAATCCCCAATTGACTCTGCAAGCTCTGCCAAAAATGGAACGTAAATCGTGCATCTCTATCAGACACAATGGACATTGGGACCCCATGTAATCTCACGATTTCACGAATATATAATCGACTCAATCTCTCAATCAAATCTCTAGTATGAATCAGGGGAAATGAGCAAAATTAGTCAGGTCTCTGGTGCTCCCCCTTAATCTACTAACATGTGTCACATCTCTGCACAAAATCTATAATATCTCGTTTCATCCCTGTCCACCAATAAGTATGTCGAGCATCATGATACATCTTATTGGTGTTTGGATGAATGGTATACCTCAAGCAATGCAGCTCTGCTAGCACTCTCTGTCTCGAATGAGGGTCATCTGGTACACACAATCGTCCCCTAAACCTCTATGCACCATCACTGTCAATCAATCATTCCACGTAAGAAGTGACGTCTGCCCACTCCTGGTACATCGCATAATCAACTTCATGAAGTTGTACCTCCATGATCTCAGCAAGCAACACCGGCTGGGCTCTCATCTATGCACTAACTCTAGTCTCGGTCAAAGTTTCGTGGATATTCATCACTATCACATAATCAATCATCATCCGCTCTTGAGACATATGTCTAGCCACACAATGAGTCTTGAGCCTTATTCTACTCAGTGCATTAGCCACTAAATTGGCTTTTTTGGGATGATATTCAATGGTAAAGTCGTAATCCTTAAGTAGCTCCATCCATTTGCTCTACCTCATATTCAAATCTCTTTGAGAAAACAAGTACTTAAGGCTCTTATGATCAGAATAAAGTGTAAAACGCTCACCATAGAGATAGTGTCGCCAAATCTTGAGCACAAACACCACTGCTACCAGCTCTAAATCATAGACAACGTAATTTCTCTCATGCACCTTCAATTATGATGAGGCATAAGAAATCATTTGGTCTCCATACATTAACATACACCCAAGGCCTGTCCCACATGCATCTGAATAAATCACCAACTCACGGTCAAGTTCATGTAGCACAAGTACTAGCGTAGATGTCAAATGATACTTCAACTCAAGAAAGGCCTCCTCGCACTTATATGTACATATGAATGACACATCTTGCTGGGTAAGTTTTGTCATAGGTACAACAATCCTCGAGAAATTCTGCACAAATCTATGATAGTAGCCTGCCAAACCCAAAAAACTACGGATCTCCGTCACTGTGATAGGTCTCGACCAAGAAATGATAGTCTCGACTGTTAGGATCTTGGATTGGTATGTTTGGTGCCTCTCTTGATTGCCTTTCCTTACTTATCCCAACACGGTGATGTGGTTTCTTAATTTAAAATCTCGATGTTTTTGGAATCATGTTAGCCGTTTATTTGTTTTAAAAGGAATACTTTTCAGTCTGAGCTTTCTTTCTAAGTTCTCTAATATCGTTACTATAATAAGTTGCTCAAACACTGAGATTGCTGCCAACGGTCTCTGTTTTCCTTATTTATCTTCTGGATTCTTTCAATATCTGTCTACAACCTCGTTTGGAATTTATGCATAAGCTGCGGGTTGCTGTTAGGAAATGTTTTAGTATTCAAAAACTATGAAAAGGTCAGAATCTCGGTGCTACAAAAAGAATCAAGCCATGTGTGCTCTTTTGGAAATAACAAATTTCTAGAAATCTATTCTTCTCGCGATCTGTGCTAACAGTATCGTATCACAGGTTGTCTCACAGTCTGCCCAAAAACCTTCATCCTGCTTTGGAAAGCCTTTGGGAGCCATGCCTATTTATTCTAAGACGACTGCAGACTTGATCATCACTCAGAGCTATGTTGTGTAAAGCTAAATTGTGCTTTGATTGTCTTTATTTGTAATAATGAGGGAGTGATCTTTTGTGAGCGAGTGCAATACCATCTGTTAGACTGAAGGAGCCTGTGTAGAGACTACCTGTTAGTCTAAAGTGTGTAAGTGCCTCGACTTTAAGATCTTATGTGAGGTTTAAGGTTATGTAAACCTGCTGTAAGAAGAAGAAGTCTTGCTGAGAAGCAGTGTATACTTGTTTAACCTTAGTGAAACCTCTTTATCGGGCAAGGCCCCGCAGACATAGGCTTTTAAGCCGAACTGTGTTATCAATTGATGTGTGTTATTATCTGTTTATTGTTCAACTATAACTCATATTTGCTTTTCAATTGGTAAAAGAGAGGGTCACCACTCTGTTAGCTCTCTTTTTGCCTTTAACGTGGCAGATGCGATCCGAATGACACTATGAGTCACTCAATACCAGTCTGTCATCACCCCAAAGAGGGCGAATCTATCTCACGTCCTCCCTTCCTTGAAGAAGGAAAATACACTTATTGGAAGACGAAGATGCGTATTTTTATACAAGTTTTAGATGAATATGCATGGAGGATCGTGGAAGAAGGATGGACTAAACCCACCTCTGAAAAAAGTTCTGGCGCTAAATCAAAAACTAATTGGACTGAAGAAGAAAGAAGATTGTTTCTCACTAATTTGAAAGCACTGAACACGATCTTCAATGTCGTTGACACAGAACAGTTCAAACTAATCTCTACATGTGTAACTGCGAAAGAGGCATGGGAAATTCTTCAAATGTCCATGAAGGGACTAATGTTGTGCGTATATCTAAACTTCAACTACTAACTTCTCAATTTGAACTGTTGAAAATGGAAGAACAAGAAAGTATCTTGAGCTTCAACAGTAAGCTTCGTGATATAGCCAACCAAGCTTTCTAGTTAGGAAAGAAATACTCGGATGAGAAATTGGTGAGGAAGACTCTTACGTCTTTACCTTCAAGATTTGCAGCAAAAGTAGCAGCCATTGAGGAGGCTAAAGATCTCACAAAAATGTGGTTTGATGAACTAATGGGTTCCTTTCAAACCTATGAGATGAGCCTATCAAACCAGAAAAGTGAAAAGAGTATTGCTCTTCAGGCTGAATGTAGCTCATATGACAAAGAAGACGACATTGCCCTTATTACCAGGAATTTTTCAAGATTTCTAAAGAAGTATGGAAAACCATACTACTCCAAAATGAAATCTGAAAATAAGAAACTTGTCAAAGATTTCTCAAAATCAGATAACAAATTCAAGAACATCAAGTGTCATGAATGTGGAGGCTTGGGTCATATTCAAGCTGAATGTGCAAACACTCTGAAGAAAAAATCCATGAACATCACTTGGAGTGACGAATCTGATTGTAGTCAAGATGAAGATAAAGGAATCACAAGCAACTTTGTTGCCTTTGCAGCTCCTGTCAGATATGAAGACTTTGCTACTTCAGAAAGCGAAGATGATGAGGTAAATATAGATGAATTTAGAAAAACCTATGAACTTATGTACCAACAATGGTTCAGGTTGGCTCATTGAACAAAAAACTAGAAGAATAGAAGCGACAACTGAAAGAACAGGTTGATGAAAATGATAAAAAGATAGAAGAAATAACTCTGAAGCTTAATACTGTTGTACAAACACTCCAGCGCCTTAACATAGGAAAGGCCAAGTTAAATGAGCTACTTGGCAAAGGACAAAGATCCAGTGATCGAAGAGGATTGGGATACAACACTGCTAAAAATTCAAATGAGCAGACCAGACCAAAAATAGAAACAAGAAGAATCCCTGGTACTCCAACCTATTTCTATTGTAACAAACGAAGACACAAATGGAAGAGGTGTAACAGTCTGTAGAAGAGTCTTCTACAAAAGAGAAGCCAACCTCTTGTTTAGAAATGGGTACCCAAAGGACAAAACAGAGCATATGTTGCTCATGCGACTCTATCTGCCTATACGAATGAATTTTGGTACCTTGACAGTAGATGCTCCAAACACATGACAGGTAATAAATGTTTTCTCACCTTTTTCTGTATAGGAGAAGATGGACATGTAACGTTTGGTGATGGAAGAAAAGGGAAAGTTATAGGCAGAGGAACATTGAATGTTGTCGGACTGCCCAAACTGAGGGATGTTCTATTCGTTGAAGATTTGAAAGCCAATCTAATTAGAATCAATCAATTGTGTGATGATGAACTAGTTGTAAACTTCACCAAAGAAGGGTGTCACATAGTGGACAGCTCTGGTGTATCAATCATGAAAGGTGTCCGCACTGCTGATAACTGTTATTAGGTTGAGAAAAGCGTCATGACCCTCCTAAAACAATGTCACAACATTGTCCTGAATTCTCTGAAAATCTGGCACGAGAGACTCAGATACATTAATTTCAAGACATTGAAGAACATCAGTAATATCGGAGCAGTTCGAGGTCTTCCCAAACTCAACTTTGATCATGTCGCTGTGTGTGTGTCGTGCCAACTGGGAAAATAGAAAAGGATAAATCATCCTCCTGCTCAAGGTTCAATTATTAGTCGAATTTTGGAGCTTTTCCATATGGATTTGTTTGGACTTATGCAAACTGAAAACATTGGATGAAAACGGTACGTATTTGTATGGGTTGATGATTTCTCCATATTCAAATGGGTTAATTTTCTCAGGGATAAATCAGAAACCTTCGAAAACTTCAAGACCCTTTGCAGAAAATTACATAATGAAAAAACCATCATTATTCAAATAATTGGAAGTGACCATGGAAGAGAGTTTGAAAATCAACACTTCACAAATTTTTGCAATGAACTCAGGATAAGGCCTGAATTGTCAGCCACAAAAACTCCTCGGCAAAATGGAATGGTGGAAAGGAAAAATTGGAACCTTCAGGAAATGGCTAGGGTAATGCTTCAAACAGCAAATTTGTCAACAAAATTTTGGGTAGAGGCTATCAATACTGCTGCCTATACTATAAATAGAATTTATCTAAGGCCAGGTTCCTCTTAAAATCCATATGAGCTATGGAAAGGAAGAAAACCTAATGTAAGTTATTTTCACATTTTTGGTAGTACTTGTTTTATATTGAATGACAGGGAATAGTTTGGAAAGTTTAATGCCAAAAGTGATGAAGGCATATTCTTGGGGTATTCAACAAATAGCAAAGCATACCAAATCTTCAACAATCGAACCCAATGTGTAATCGAGTCAATCAATGTTGCAGTCTGTGACAGTGATAAGGAAGAAAAGGGCGGCAGAAGCACACAAGTTGAAGAGAGTGCCACAGAAAGTGATCTAGAATCTATTGAAGATATTATCAAAACTACTATCGAGACAGAGAATGAAATAGAGGATCACACAAATAATTTTGAAAATCCAGAATCAGAATAGCCCAAAGGACCATCCTCCAGAATTCAACTTAATCACCCATCTGACCTAATAATTGGTGATCCTAGTCAAGGTAGGCAACCCAAAAGTGTTCCACGAAGAAACTATAGAGAAATGGTGCAATTCCCATGTTTTACTTCTACAATTGAACCAAAAAAATGTCCAAGAAGCTCTCTTTGATGAAAACTGGATAGCATCCATGCAAGAAAAGCTAGAACAGTTCGACAGAAGTGAAGTATGGGAACTTGTCCCAAGACTATCTGATGTCAACGTTATTAAGACAAAATGGATTTTCAAAAACAAAACTAATGAAATTGGGAATATCACCAGAAATAAGCTCGCCTTGTGGCTCAAGGATACACCCAAATTGAGGGGATCGATTTTGATGAAACATTTTCCCCTGTGGCTCATCTTGAATCAATTCGAATCCTCTTAGCTGTTTTATGTGCCAAAAACTTCAAGCTTCATCAAATGGATGATAAAAGTGCTTTCCTTAATGGCTATCTAAATGAAGAAGTGTTTGTGGAACAACCAAAAGGCTTTGAGGATTGTAAACATCCACACCATGTTTATCAACTCAAAAAGGCCCTTTATGGGCTAAAACAAGCACCACGTGCATAGTATGAACATCTCACCAACTTTCTTATCAACAAAGGTTATACTAAAGGTACGGTTGACAAAACTCTCTTTTTGAAATTTCAAGGTAAACATTTAGTTATTGTTCAAATTTATATTGATGATATTATTTTTGGTTCGACCTCACTTGATTTATCTAATGAGTTTTCAAAGCTGATAAAAGATGAATTTGAGATGAGCATGGTGGGTGAGCTAACCTACTTTCTTGGTCTTCAAATCAAACAAAGCGTTGAAGGTACATTTATCTCTCAAACCAAATATGCTCAGAATCTTACCAAAAGGTTTGGTTTGGAAACCACTAAACACATGAAAACACCTATGCGTACAACTGCCAAGATTACAAAAAATGAAGTTGGTATAGACGTTGGCCAAAAGCTTTACCGAAGCATAATTAGCAGCCTCTTGTACTTAACTACAAGTCGACCTAACCTTAGTTATATTGTAGGAGTTTGTGCAAGACATCAGGTAGTCCCTAAAGAATCCCATTTGTCCGCTGTAAAACGAATTATTCAATATATCAGTGGTACCACAAACTATGGTATATGGATGTCTAGGGATAGCAACTTTAATCTTGTAGGGTATAGTGATGTTAACTGGGCTGGAAATATTGAAGATCGAAAAAGTACATCGGAAGGTTGTTTCTATATTGGAAACAATTTAGTAGCATGGATGAGTAAAAAACAAAATTGTGTCTCATTGTCAACTATTGTATCTGAATACACAGCTGTTGGAAGCTGCTGTGCATAGCTTCTATAAATGAAGCAAATGCTCGCAAACTATGGAATCAGACAGGATAGTGTGATTTTATATTGTGATAACAAAAGTGCTATTGACATTTCAAAAAATCCTGTTCAGCACTCAAGAACAAAACACTTTGACATCAAACACCATTTTATTCGTGAACTGGTTAAAGATAAAACTATTTTGCTGAAACATGTTATAACTGAAAAACAGATTGTAGATATCTTTACCAAGCCACTAGATCATGCTCGTTTTGAATCATTGAGAGCATCACTAGGTGTTTGCATTAAGTAACTACCCCACTTAATGCATCATTTTTTATTTCTTTTTTCATTTTTTTTCTTTTTTTATTATTCTCGTTTTCCTTTTCTTTTTTGGTTCTCAACGTTTTTGGGTTCTCAAGAAGTGGTTCCATCTGCTGCTCTTCATTATGGTCACCAGAAAGGCACCCCTTCTTTATTGAGCAGTTCTAGGGCTTCCATCTCTCTCAGCTATTTAAACTGCCCCCTTTTTCACAGGTTTGCACAACATTTCTCACAGTTTTTCTACTTCATCTCTTGTGCCTTCAAAATGGTTTCGTATAGGTTTAAGAGTGGTCGTGAATCTGTTCCCCTAGTACGCTTTGCCGAAGAATTTAACCCCCATGCTCTTGGTTCAAAATTCATGCTAGGAAGTCGGTTCGCCTAGTGCCGATCACCATTGAGTCTGATTCCTCAAAGGACGACATTCTGATCGTAAACGTGCTTGCTCAAATGTCTCAAATCCATCACAGCCCAACCATTCAATCCAAAACTCATAGTAAATCAGGTTCGGTCTCTCTTTCTCATCTTGATCCTTCTGAAATTACTCCATTTCCTTCTGTTTCGAAGAAACGTGCGTCAAAATCTGCCAAAGCCTCTCAGTTTGCCCCGAAAACACCTGTGAGTGGTCCCTCAAAGCCAACTCCTACATCCCCCAAACCTAATGTCCCTACCAAGCCAGCCTCGTTTTCCAACTCCAAGAAAACACGTGTGTCAAAACCCCCTGTTCGAAAGCCTCCTCGTTCTTATTCATCTGAGTCAGACTTCGAACAGGAGCCCACTGGTCCCATAGATGAATCAGTCCTTGATCCTCAGTCTTGCCCAAGTCCTACGGACACTCCAGGTCCCTCCAAGCCATCCCAAGCCATGACCGCACCCACTCCTGACCCTTATTCCTCTATGCCTTCCAAAATTCGTGCCTCTGATGCAAAGGCTCCCCTATTCTTTGATCTTTCAAGAAAATCTCTTTGGTCCCAAAGTCATTCTAAATCTTTTCTTCTTGAACGCATGATTAATCAGGTCGATTTCATGAAGGCAGGTCTAGTTGTGTCCTTTGAAAAATAGCATCTTCTGTACTCTATGTCCTGTCACTTTTTTTACTTCCATCCTTGGTTCGAGAGCTTTATGCTAATCTCTCTTCGACTGTCACTGATCCTCAATCCCCTTGGTATCATGTCAATTGTGTTCAGGGTCAAGTCATCTCTTTTTCTCATGTTGATCTGTCAGCTCACCTAGGACTCCCTCTTACTATTGGTGATCCACTACATCCTTTCGACCTTGATGTTGATATCGATGAGGTATCTCGAGTCCTCATCAGTGATCCCAACAAGACCTGGCCCGGCACCGAGGATTTTAAGGCTTCCCTTCTCACTGTCAAACATGCCTTACTGTTCTGTCTTTCTTTATATGTCTAGATGCCCACCACTCACAACTCGATAGTGTATCATGATCGTGCCATACTACTGTATGTCGTTAGTACTGGTCTTCCAATCAATTTAGGGCAAATCATGTTTGATGCAATAGTTAAAATTGTTGATTCTACCTCAAACTACAATAAATTTCTTCTGCCCTGCAAAATTACTTCCTATCTTCTTGACAAGTACAATGTCCAGATTCCCTCACCTAAAAGATTACCTATTCAGGGGGAGCTGCGCATTCTGAAAAAATTGGTGGACTATCACCCGATCGACATTGAGGGGGAGTGGAATCCTGTTCCACAATCTGCCACCCCTCATGATGCCCCTGCTGTATTTTTTTATCAACAAAGCTATATTGGTTATTTGACGGCCCGTCTTGCATACATTACTGCAGAACAGCAACACATTCAGTCAATTCTGCACAGTCTTACTAATCGACATCATCCTTGACATTGTGTGTGAAAAAAAGGGGGCGATAGTGGTGTCGATGCGTTGTCGTTGCTTTTTGAGCTTTATGATGATTTGCTTAGGGTTGTTATTTTTTGTTTTCTCTTTAGTATGTTTTGTTTTGTTTACTCTTTAGTATGTCTTCGATAAGTGTGATGACTGGTCTATTGTCTATTGTGATCTATTCATGTTTGGCTTAATCAAATTCTCCTATGTGTTCCATTTCTTATTTCCAGTGCCTGCACTATGTTTTTGCACCAAACAATGCCAAAAGGGGAGATTGTTAGGATCTTGGATTGGCATGTTTGGTGCCTCTCTCGATTGCCTCTCCTTACTTATCCCAACGTGGTGATGTGGTTTCTTAATTTAAAGAATCTCCAAAATCTCGATGTTTTTAGAATCGTGTTAGTTGTTTATTTGTTTTAAAAGGAATACTTTCCAGTCTGAGCTTTCTTTCTAAGTTCTCTAATATCGTTACTATAATAAGTTGCTCAAACACTAAGATTGCTGCCAACGGTCTCTGTTTTCCATGTTTATCTTCTAGATTCTTTCAATATCTATCTGCAACCTCGTTTGGAATTTATGCATAAGTTGCAGGTGGTTGTTAGGAAATGTTTTAGTATTCAAAAACTATGAAAAGGTCAGAATCTCGGTGCTGCAGAAAGAATTACACCATGCCATGCTCTTTTGGAAATAACAGATTTCTGAAAATCTGTTCTTCCCACGATCTGTGCTAACAGTATCGTATCAAAGGTTGTCTCACAATCTGCCCAGAAACCTTCATCCTACTTTAGAAAGCCTTTGGGAGCCACACCTATTTATTCTGGGACGATTGCAGACCTGATCATCACTCAGAGCTATATTGTGTAAAGCTAACTTGTGTTTTGATTGTCTTTATTTGTAATAGTAAGGGAGTGATCTTTTGTGAGCGAGTGTAGTACCATCTGTTAAACTGAAGGAGCCTATGTAGAGAGTGCCTATTAGTCTAAAGTGTGTGAGTGCCTCAACTTCAAGATCTTCTGTGTGATTTAAGGTTGTGTAAACCTGTTGTAAGAAGAAGAAGTTTTGCTGAGAAGCAATGTATACTCGTTTAACCATAGTGAAACCTCTTTATCGGGCAAGGCCCCACAGACGTAGGGTTTTAATCCAAACTGCGTGATCAATTGTTGTGTGTTATTATTTGTTCATTGTTCAGCTGTGACTCATATTTGCTTTTCATCGACCATCGTCGAATATATAGAAATATCATCGGCTCTTATCACATGGCCTAAAAATTGGACCTTTGTTAACTAGAACTCGTACTTGCTAAACTTAACATGTAGGAAATGAACTCGAAGAGTCTATAGTGTGGTCCTCAAATGCTCAGCGTGTTCCTCCCTAGTCTTTGAGTAAATAAGGATGTCATCAATAAAGATAATGACAAATGAATCGAGATAGGGATGAAAAACTCTCTGCATCAGGTTCATGAACATCACAGGGGCATTTGTCATGTCAAATGGCATAACTAAGAACTCATAGCACCCATAACAAGTTTGAAAGGCCCTCTTCTATATGTCATCTTCCCTGACCCTTAGCTAATGGTACCCAAATCTTAAATCTATCTTTGAAAACACAATGGCACCTCTAAGCTAGTGAAACAAGTCATCAATGTATGAAAAAAGGTACTTGTGATTTACCGTCACCTTCTTCAACTCCCGGTAGTCGATACACAAACAAAGGCTCTCATCTTTCTTTCTCACAAACAACACTGGAGCACCCAAGGTGACACACTGGTGTTGATAAAACCCTTACTCATCAATTCCTCTAGCTGGACCTTTAATTCCTACAATTCATTTGGCATCATTTGATAAGGAGGGATCAAAATGAGTTGTATCCGTTGAATAACCTCAATAATGAAATCTATTTCTCGCTTAGGATAAATTGATTAGGGTAAATGCGCTCCCCGGCTGCAGTACTTAACATTAGCCAAGTGGGTGACCTAAGAGGCTTTAGTTCCAATCTATTTACAGCATCTGCAAAGATAGAATCTAAAATAGAGATGGTACCTTCTACCAGAGTAGCGGTAGCCTCCAGATCAGGCTGTGTGATGGCTTGTGCTCTATTTCGAGTAATAGTAGTGGTCGGTACACTAGAAGCTAGAACAAGCATAGGGCAATCATATCGTTTGTGGCCTGGCTGACCACACTAATAACATATAATCTGATGTCCCTGCTTTACCTAATATGTCTAGCTTTGACCATTGCTTCTGCGCCCTGAATCTCGGCCTCTACCTCGGGCCCCATACTGAGTTAGTGGTTGTCCCACCAGCTGATATTTTTGAACTATGGTGATGGCAATCGGAACTACAGGAGATGGTTGACTTTGCTCCCCTTTGGACTGTCCCCCTAGATATTTCCTCTTCCTCTGTCGGGACCCCTTTCCTAGGCCGAAGGGCGACCCGAACGGCACGACGGCTCAACGAACTGACTCATCGAGTCGAGTCCTCCCAGCCGCCGTTAAGCCTTTCCAACCTCGATATCCATGCCACATCAGAGTAATTTAAACATCCATTTAATTAAAGTGCGAAAGTAAATGATGTATTACATGTTATCATGTTCCAAAAGTACAATCGTACATAGTTCGACATTTAGAAGTTCAGACTTACAAAAAAATAACCGATCTATCGATAGAAACCAAAGGGAATACAAGACCACACGGGGACTAGGCTATCACCATGCCTTTCCCTCTATCAGCCGCTGAGCAACCTGAAATGTTAGTAGAGTAGTAAGTCTAATATTCAACATGGCTCAGTGAGTAGGAAAACCAGTATATCATCTAACTAGCACTCCGAAAATTGTGCATGTATGCATGAGTAGTAATTGAAAGCATGGTGTGTAGTAAAACAATTATAAATAGTGAAACAATTAAGGAAAAGTAATTTGAATACATGCAACTCAAAACTATATCCAGACTAGGGTTTAAATCATCAATACAACCCTATGGTCATCGCTCGAGCGAGTCATGTGTCAGACGTACCAGCCACTCAAGTGGGTCAAGGGCTAGGCGCATTCATCGAACGTCCTAACCCTGCGCTCAGTCCTCAAGTGTCATGCTCAAGCGGGTCTGAGGCTAGGCGCACTGATCATATGCCCTAACCCCATCGCTCGGTCCTCGAGCCTAATCCAATCACATCGTGTACCCTGACCCTACGCTCGAACCTCGAGCTTATGGTCTCACTATCATTGTGTGACTACATATATCTCAAATCAACCCATGTAGCTCAAACATATGAAACCATTCAATCGATGAAAAGTTCAATCATTTTCCATGCAAGGAATACAGTTAAGATAACAACTAGGTCAAACTACTCACCTCGGGTCCCGTGCACCGATGTCCCCTCGACACTCGGCCCAGTCCCGCGATATACGCTCAAATCT
>JAJIYU010009285.1:0-17150 GCA_030144865.1 Tinospora cordifolia | reverse complement strand
TTTACTGGATCATTAATTCAATAATGGTCCATAATTCTTTATACATACACTATTGGATAAATTAATTGACAAAAATTCTTGTTTATTCATTCTAAATTATGAGGTATTACATATATCTATACTCAGAAAAAGCTAAATCTGAGACAACAAAGATGGATGAGTTTCTAAAGGACTATGACTTCCAACTCCACTACCATATAAGGAAAGCAAATGCCATAGCTGATGCCCTCAGTCGAATGTTCAATAACAGGAATTAAGAAAAAGGGCAAATGTGTCACCTGACAAAAGGTGTCAAGCAAGGCAAACACACAGATTTCAAAATCAATGTCCAAGGTACATTGAGACTTGGGGATAGAGTCTATGTACTAGAGAGTGGGTAAAGTAGAAAGACCATACAAGATGAAGCTCATTAGACCAAGGATATGATGCATCCAGGAGTTGACATAATGTACTAGAACCTCAAGAAGACTTACACCTCAAACCCTCGAGTTATTATTTAGACTTGACCGCAATAAGGGTCCAGGCTGGTATTACTTTATAAGTGACTCACGCTTGACTTTCTAATTCTTTTATCCCAAGTCTTATTGAATATTCAGAGTATGTAACTCACTTAAATTCAAATAATTAATTCAACAAGACAAAACATTAAGTGATAAAAGAAATCTTTAACATTATTTATTATTTGAATAAAAGAAAGAATACATAACTTAATAAAACTACAGCAAAATATCAAAATTTGGGCAACACACACTTACAATTAAATAGAAATATTTTAAGTAGAAATATTCTAATTCTTGATCATGCATCTTCAATTAATCAAATTCCCTAAAAGATTTAAAGTAGGAAGGGTGATCACAAAGAGCAGTGGATCATTCTAAAACAACTAAATCATTATTTTAAATCAATAAGACATCCAAATTCAAACACTTACAATCATTAGGTGTTTCAAACAACTTCTTGCTAACAGTTGTAATTTAGACTGAAACGGGTTCAACCCTTGATGTTCTTATCAAAATACCTCCTTTGAGTGAAAAAGGCATTTCTTTATGCCAAATTTCATTAGACTTTGGGTTTCACTCATATTCCAAGTATTTTGGGGCCATTCCCATGTGAACTAACCACACATAAAGAACACTCGCAATAATCCCTATGGATTACTTTGATAGTAAGTGGTTCTTAAAATATTAATAATCTTTCATTAATCTTATGAATCGTAAAACAATTAACTAAAATTCATTATGATCATAATATCAATATGAAAACATGGAAATGTCACATTTATGCATCATACTTCAAAATAAACCTAAGCATGTGAAATCTGAGCATGGCATGGTTTAATGAATGATTAAACATAACATACATGCTAAACTGAAATTTAAGACATGCGTGATAAACTAAATTGAAACGTGCATGAACATCTCATTAATTTAAAACAACAAAGTAGAAGTTTAGAAATCACTTCCACCTCAATTGATCGAAATTCAGAAATTCGGCAATACTTCAACACTTGAATATGTTCAAACCCTCAAGAACACTCAAAAATTGAGTTGTTCAAACCCAAAAACACTCAAAAATAGAAAAGAGGTGCCAAGAGAGATGTTAGGAAAACAAGAGGAATCTTATCAACTTTGCTTTGGGATGAAGAGAATGAGAGCACAGGAGTCCTTTATATAGAGTTTTCCAAGCACTAGGAAATGGTTTTGAGTGTGCTCACATAGTAACTTTCCATCTTTCTTGTGTGGATTTTTGGCATGTGAAGAGTGAGTGCGCACACGGTTTGGGCAAGTGAGCAAATAGGGTTTCCTTTTCCTAGTGTGAACACATTGTTTGAGCTTGATTAAGTTTCCTTGTCATGTGTGAACACAAAGTTTGAGCATTGTTTGAGTTTCCTTCTCATGTGTGAACACAAAGTTTGAACTTGATTGAGTTTCCATCTCATGTGTTAATATAAAGTTTGAGTTTTGTTTAAGTTTCCTTCTCATGTGTGAATACGAAGTTTGAGCTTGATTGAGTTTCCTTCTCATGTGTGAACACAATCTTGGCTTGACCAACTTTTCCATTTTATTTCTTTAGGCGTCCAGTACATGTGTGCACATGAGAACTTCTAATTGTGGAACCTTCTAATATTGAAAACTCTCATTCTTGGTTTCTTTATTGTGCTCTGTAACACCCCAACCCATGCATCTTTAAGAAGTGTATCTTGCCATCATTTTCTTGACAGTGGACTTAACAAACGGCGGGTCGGGCCGGTGCTACATTACAAGTGACACACACTTGTTCTTTTCTTTCAATATCTCATGCCTTTGTATAAAATTTAAGAATACAAAACTTTCAATAAAATCAAGGCAAATTAAAAGAGATAAAGAAATTCAAACTATTTTATTCATAATAGAAATTGAAAGTACTAAACTCTTCAAAAAAGAACTAATAGTTACAGCGAAAGACTTCAAAAATACTTTTTAGTAGAAAACATAAAAACTTTAGGCAACATGCCCTTAAAAATTCTAAAAATATATATAATACTGCAGTACTTTCTAAGAAACTATCTATATTTAACTATTCCATGGATTTCATGTTCCTGAAAAATAAGAAAGGAAGGAGTGAGCACATAGCCCAGTGGATCCTTTTCGAACAACCATCTTTCATATTCAAACTCATAACACAATCATAATTCAAACACTTGCAATCATCTTTCATATTCAAACTCATGTTCCTAAAAAATAAGAAAGGAAGGAGTGAGCACATAGCCCAATGGATCCTTTTCGAATAACCATCTTTCATATTCAAACTCATAACACAATCATAATTCAAACACTTGCAATCATTAGACGTTTCAAACAACAATTTGTTCAAGTTGAGTCTCAGACCAAAAGAGTCTTTAATCCCTTAATGTTCTTAACTAAATAAATAGGGCCCACTTGGTATCAACCAGTTAGTGGCACGTGTTGGCATCAACCCATTACACATGGTGACCCACCAGTGGTACACGACCCTCAAGTACTTAGGTTTGAAAATCATATGATGTAATCATATGAAAAGAACATCCATAATGTCGCCTTGACCACTATGATGGTACATGGTTATTATCTCCATCGTCTTAGATTAATTATCATATCATGATCTCACAAAATAAACTTCAGAATATGAAATCAAACTAAAATTTAGAATATACATATTCAATTTATGAATTACTCATAAAACATGCATCATACTTTAATTTAAAAGCCTAAGCATGATACTAACATGGCATGGATGATATGATTGCTCCAACATGAATCAAAACTGAAATACAAAAATAAACATTTAAAATTCTAGAACTAAAGTTAAAAATCTTTGAATTCAGTGAAAAACACACAAACAATGAACATGCCATGAATTCAAATAAGAACAGAAGGGTGTTCTGGAAATCACTTCCACCTTGTGACGCTTTCTTTCAGAATTTCAGCAGCAAATCCCCCCACGTACTAATGCCAATGAAGATCACCCAGCTTAATTCCCCAATTTGAGAGAAGTACTTCTCACACACACAAGAAGGGAAGATGGGAAGAGATGCCAAGAAAAAGGCTTAGAGAAAACAAGAAGAAAATTCAACTCTTATTTTTGGAATGAATGAAATTGAGAGCATAAGGGGATTTATTTAGGTTTTCAAAGGGTGAAAATTAGAAAGTTTTGAGTTTTTTTTAATAAAACACTTTAATTCTCCTTAATTACGTACTTTCTAATTTTTGGAGGAAAATGAGTATTTTTCAGATTTTTTTTTCAGATTTTAGAAAAAAAACTTTGGAATTAGAAACCTTTTTTTCGGATTTTCGAATTTTTTTTAAAATTTTTCTTGATTTTTCGGTAATTTTTGTATTTAATTTCGAATCCCTTGTATCAGCCGTCAGATTAATCTCGGATCTATCAACGAAATCAGAGCTCTCGGCCGTTGGATTTCTTCGAACGCATCAACGATTCGCGATTAATCCAAAATGGCTTCGATCTGGACCGTTAGATGATCCTCGAGTGCAGCACAGTTCGCGATCTATCAACGCAACTTTGATCTCAACCGTCGAGTGATCCTCAATTACAGTGTGCGGATCTTATTTCGTGATCAACAAATTCCATTCTGGCCGCACAATCATCCTCGAGTTTCGTATGCGGATCTCTGGCCATTGGATTTTGATGATCCGGTGCACCTGGGCGTTCGGTTTGGTTTTAATCCCATTCATTGGATTTTGGCAGATCGATCGTGGACCGTAGGATGTATTTTAAGTTTATTTTTTTTATTTTTCAACCGAATTTCTTGCTTTCTTTTCGAATTTTTGCCAAATCTCAATCCCAATTGACTTTTTAATCTTGTTTTCCTCAAAAATTGCACATATCCTTGTATTTTTGGCTATGATATCCCATAATATACATTATATTCATATATTTTCTTCCAAAGATCTCTTAAATTGATTTTTGTTTCTCATTTGGATAAACTAGGACTTGCCAAAATTTTCATTCGTTAATTCTATATAATTTTCTAAGCAAAAATTTAAATTTCATATGAACTTTTTGAGATATTACAACCTACCCTCCTTAGAAAAAATTTCGTCCTCGAAATTTGTACATATTTAAGTATTCCTTATGAACAGATGTGGGTACTTGGTCTTCATCTTGCTTTCGAGTTCTCACGTGGCTTCTTATACCCTGTGATGTTTCCACAACACCTTCACTAATGGGATATCCTTTGTTCTTAGATTTTGTACCTTGTGGTCAAGGATTCTGACTGTTGTTTCCTCGTAGGTAGGATCATCTTGAATTTTCACTCCTCCCAGTGAATGATGTGAGAGGGGTCAGGTTCATATTTCCTCAACATAGATACATGGAATACATTATGTGTTAAAGTCATCTGGTTTGGTAGGTCCAACTCATAAGCACATTCCTCGATTCTTCTAAGTATTTCAAAGGGTCCGACAAACTTTGGAGATAACTTCCCTTTGAATCCAAACCCTTTGATACCCTTTTGAAGACTAATCCTCAAAAATACTTTGTCCCCAACTTGGAACTCTAATGGTCTTCTCCTTTTGTCTATGTAACTCTTTTGACGGCTCTGTGCAGTAATCAGTCTCTTTTGTATTAACTTGACTTGGTTGCTCGTTTCTTCCACCATGTCTAGCCCAGTTAATACTTGATCTTCAAGTTCAGCCCAACAGGTAGGTGATCTGCAAGGTCTTCCATAGAGAGCTTCGAATGGAGCCATTTTTATGCTTGCCTAATAACTGTTGTTATAGGCAAACTCCGCCAAGTGTATGTACTTGCTCCAATTCCCCTTGAAGTTTAAAACACAAGACCTTAAGATATCTTCCAAAATCTGGATAACTCTCTCAGATGACCATCCGTCTGAGGGTAAGAGGTTGTACTCATGGTAAGCTTATTACCCATCTCCTTCTGGAGACTCTGCCAGAACTGTGAAGTGAAGCGAGAGTCCCTGTCAGACACGATAGTCTTGGGGACACCATGAAATCTGATGATTTCTTTCACATAGATTTTTCCCAGCTTGCTGACTTGGTCTGTGGATCTGATTGGCAAGAAGTGAGCCACTTTGGTGAGACGATCCACTATCACTCAAACAGTGTCTTCTCCTTTTTGGTTCCTGGGTAAACCACTGACAAAGTCTATGACAATGTTATCCCACTTCCATTCAGGGATAGGGAGTGGTTGTAACATTCTAGAGGGTTTCTGGTGTTCTGCTTTCACTTGTTGGCATGTTAAATAGTTAGAGACATATTTGGCTATGACCCTTTCCATTCCTCTCCACCAGTAGGTTTTCTTGAGGTTTTGGTACATCTTATTCCCACCATGGTGCATGGTATACTTAGTTTGATGGGCTTCATCAAGTATAACCTGCTTATTTTGTCCTTGCTGAGTTACACAAATCCTTTCTCCGAGTATTAGGATATTTTCAGCGTCTAACCTAAAGTCAGCATGTTTTCCTTGCGTAACTCCTTCAATTAGTTGAGTGAGCCACTTGTCTTGCCTTTGTTCATCACTGATTTGGTGCAACAGGTCCGGTTGGCAAGACATATTATAAAAGTAGGCTTCCTTTTCATAAAGGGTCACTCCCAGCCTAAAATCCTCGATCAACTAGTACATTTGACCTTTCTCCTCGTCTTATTTGTTGAACTTCCTTCACAAGGCATCAGCCACCACATTGTGTAATACCCCAAAATTTTGTAGAATAATTTAAAATAAATAAGTTTAAGGAAATTAAATAAAATAAGTTAAGTGAATTAATTTCAAAGATTTTAAGAAATTTTTGGGTGCAAATTATGGGTTGGCAAATGAAAAATAATATGTTAGAGAGATATAATAAAATAAAAATTTTAGTGCAAAAATCGTATATATTTTGATATAGAAAAGTTATTCAAAAATAAAAAAATAATATAAAATGTCTAAAATATTGAGGTATAGAAATATATAAGAGAAATAAAAATAAGAAACCTTATTAAAAAAAACTTATTATGTACTAATTTCAAGAAAATTGGTTAATTCACATAGTCACACAAGAAATAGAAAGTTGACAAAAAAATAGCAATAGGTATAAAATAAAATAGGCAAATAAAGCCTTAATTTGATATTTAAATAAAAATTTCAAATAAGTAGAATTAATTATAAAAAAATGACATATAAGTAGGTCTCTGAAAAAAATATAAGTAAAAAAATTTAAGGAATTACTTTCATTTATAAAAAAATTATTTAATACAAAATCTAGGCATAATTTTAATGTGTAGCGTAATTGAAAAAAATAAATAAAAATAATAGTGTAAACATATAAGATGAAAATATGAAATCTTTTTTCAAGGTTTATTAAATTTATTAGAGAAATATTAGTAAGATTATTTAGTACATTAAATAATCAATAAATTTATTTACTAAATTAAAAAATATTATTGAATGCAAGAAAATTAGTAAGTTTATTTAATACATCAAATAATCAGTAAGTGTAATTCATATGTTAAAATATATTATGTGAAAACTTAGGCGTAATTTATTGTGTAGCTTAATTGAATATATATATATATATATTAAAGAAAATAGAAATAAAAATTTTAATAGTCAAATTAATTAATAAAACCTTATTAGCAAGTTATATATTTATGGGTTACAAAAGTAAAAGTAAGAAATATTATTAATCAGTTATTTAAATAAATTATCTAATTAGCTAGTTGATTTGGATTTAATACATCACAAAAAAAGAAAATAGAAACAAAATATACAGAATTTACGATTTAATTGTACAATTGAAATAGAACAGAAATATAAATTGAAGATTGGAAAATTTTCAAAAAATTTGGATAATATAAATAATAGAACATTTAGAAATTGAAAATAAAAAAGTCTCAAAATAAAAATATAGAAGTGTTAGCAAGTTTAAATTATAGATATAGGTTGAAAAAAATTAGCAATTAAATATGTGTATAGATATGGTTTATATTAGTAAAATATAGTGAGCAAAAAACAAAACAAAACAAAACAAAATATGGGCACACCACCCGAAATATATATATATATATTGCTTTAAAAAAATAATAAAATAAAATTAAAAAATGTGGCACACCAAACGAAAAGAAAAGAAACAAATAAAAATAAAATAAAATAAAATTTTGGTGGCACACCGCTCGAAAAGAAAACCAAAATAAAAAAAAAATTAAGAGAAAATTGATCTTGATCTTGATCAAGCCAAAATAATAATAATAATAATAATAATAATAAACTCTAAATACTTGATCTTGCTAATTTATATACAAAAGAAAATTAGAAAGTCGCCTTTGGACTTGCTACCCAAAGTTACTAAATTTCACTCCCCTAAGCTCTATATAAATGACCCTAGTGCTCTCATTTTTTTCATCTCAAGTCAAGAGCATACTAGTCTCTCTTGACTCTCTCTAGCCTTCTTCTTGGCAATCCCCTCAGTTTTTGAGTGATCTTGAACTGTTATTGAGTATTATTGAGTATTCTTAAGTGTTCTTGAAAGTTCTTGAGTGTTTGGAAGCTTTGAAGTAACGGAACTCTGCTGGATTTCAGAAGTGTGCAGAAAAAATTTAATTAAGGTGGAAGTGATTTTTAACTTTTACTTCTTTATTTTAATTTGAATAAGTCTTGCTTGCATGTGTAATGACGTTTTAAAGTTGAATGATTGAATATATGTTTTAAATATGCATGCTTTATTTATTTAATGTGCCATGAATATACATGTTATGCATGTTTAGCAATCAAGAATAATGATGCATGATATGCTTGAATTGTGCCATGAATAAATATTTTATGATTCATGTTATGTACATATTACATCAACGGTTTAATCCAATATTGTACGTTTTATCACTAAGAGAAGATTAAATAATGATTCAATCCATATATCGGCGCGATGATGGATTGCATAGTGTCATCATGTGTGTTCCACCCCCGATCCGGCTTGTCAGCTTACCTTTGATGATTTTGAATTGGGTTTCTAAGAGTGATCCCACTTCATAGATATTGGGTTTGAGTTTTCAAGAGCGATTCTCTCTCCCAACAATGTGGAACATAGAGATTAAACTCTTCAGTCCTAATGTCAACCATAAACAAGAAATTTGTTTGAATCACCTAATGTACAAAAGTTTTTGATATGCTTAGTTTTTTTGAATTGAAATACTGATTTAAATGTTTAGAAAGATCCACTGGGCTATGTGCTCACCCCTTCCTTCTATTTTTCAGGTAGTTGAAATACATGAAGACCATGAATATTAATTAGGTTCTTTTTATTTAGAAAATTTTTAATTCCTATGTATAGGAATGTTGTCCAAGTTTTGAATCTTCCACTGTAATAGTTTTTCTTCAAGATCAAATTATGTACTCAATTTTATTTAATTAATTGAGTTTATGAATTTCATTTATTTCTTATATTATTGCCTTATAAATTTCTTAAATTTAAATTATGTACTGTCAAATAATGTTAAGGCATTAAATAATTGAAATAGAAAGTGATGCAAGTTATATACTTGTAAATGTAACACTAGCCCAACCCGCCGTTTGGTTTAGTCCACCGTCAAGAGAATAGTGGTCATGTCCAATGCTTAAAGATGCGGGGGTTGGGGTGTTATACATTGGCCTTCCCTAGATGGTAGTGCAATTGAAAATCATAATCCTTAAGAAACTCCATCCACCTTCGTTGCTTGAGATTCAGTTCTTTCTGGGTGTAAATGTATTTCAAACTCTTGTGATCAGAGAACAGATCGAATTTCTCATCATAAAGATAGTGTCTCCAAATCTTCAGGGCAAACACAATGGCCGCTAGCTCAAAGTCATGAGTAGGATAATTTCTCTCATGGACCTTCAATTGTCTTGAGGCAAAAGCGATAACTTGTTCTTCTTGCATTAGGACTGGGCCCAATCCACTCAGCGAAGCATCAGTATAGAGTGTGTAAGTAACACCAAGAGTTGGGGTGACTAGAACAGAGCCATAGTCAATCTTGTCTTCAGTTCATGGAATGATCGTTCACATTTCTCATCCTACTGGAACTTAACTCCTTTTCTGGTCAACTTAGTCATGGGTTCTACTAACTTGGAAAAGTCCTTAATGAACCTTCTATAATAGCCTGCCAAGCCCAAGAAACTTCTGATTTCTATTACTGTCTTGGGTTGCTTCTAGTTCATAACGGCTTCCACTTTCTCCGAATCTACAAAGATGTCTTTTGCTGACACAATGTGGCCTAAAAACTTGACAGTTTCCATCTAAAACTCGCACTTACTGAATTTAGCATATAGTTGGTTCCTTCTGAGGGTTTCTAGCACGATCCTCAAGTGTTCTAGGTGTTCAGCTTCTAACTTAGAGTAGATTAGGATATCATCCACGAATACCACTACAAACTAGTCAAGGTACTGTCTGAACACTCGGTTCATCAAATCCATGAAGGCTGCTAGGGCATTGGTCAAACCAAAGGACATCACAGTGAACTCGAAGTGTCCATATCTTGTTCTAAAGGTTGTCTTGTGGATATCAGACTCTCGAATCCTCACCTGATGGTATCCTGACCTAAGATCAATTTTAGATAAATGAGTAGCTCCTCATAATTGATCAAATAGGTCGTCAATCCTTGGTAAAGGATATTTATTCCTTACTGTAGCTTGATTCAACTTCCGGTAGTCGACACACAGTCGCAATGAACCATCCTTCTTTTTCACGAATAGTACTGGGGCTCCCCAAGGTGATTCACTCGACCTAATGAAACCTTTCTCCCTAAGCTCGTCCAGTTGAGTTTTCAGCTTAATTAGTTCTACCGGCGCCATTCTATAAGGAGCTATGGCTATAGGGTTGGTTCCATGGTGAAGTTCAATCTTGAACTCTAACTCTCTAGCTAGTGGTAGTCCAAGTAAGTCATTTGGGAACACATCCTCGTATTCACTAACTATAGCTAGGTCATGAATATTCTTCAAGTTAGTAGGTTCTTTTTTAGAGAGTTCTTCGAATTCATTTGTCTACTTCAAACAATTCAGCAAGGCTAGGGTTGGACTCCTTAGTAGCCTCCGCATATCTCCATTGATTTTAAAGATCTCCCCAAAAGGTAATGTTATTGTTACCCGTCTCTTGGGATAATCTATCTAGGCTTGGTACTAATCTCACCAATCCATCCCCAATATTACATCATAGCCATAGAAAGGTAGGGTATACAGGTTGACTGTTAATAGTTTATCCCCAAACCTAAGGTCGCAACTACACATCTTTTCTGAAGTCACAATGGTCCCTATTGGTGTGGGCACATTCAAAGTCACAGGCATTGTTTTTGTCACAAGTTGTAACCTATCAGTTAATTTTTCAGAGATAAAAGATTTTGAGGCACCTGAGTCAAACAACAGTCTCACAGCAACATTAAACAATAGGAACGTACCTTCTACTGCAAGGGTCTAGTTTTCTTGGGTCTCAACCGCGAATATTCTGGCCTGGTTCTGACCACGGCTCTGGTTTTGCCTTTGATTGGCATTCTAATTCCGTCTGGCTTGAGGTCGCTCATTCTGACTTCCCCCCTGAGTATTCTGTTGTTGCTGTTGGGAAGCCTGAGCTGGTGCAATTAGGTAATTTTTTGCCAAATAACCCTTCTGCTTGCATACACAACACAATCCCAGCCTCGTAGCTTCTTCCCTTGACTCGTCCTTGTTTTGCCCCTATTTCTGTGGAGCCTTACCACTTTTGCTTTTCTTCTGGGTCTCTTGTTGGTCCTTTCCATTTTCGCTCCGCTTATTCTTTCCTCTCAACCTTTGTTCCAGGTTGAGCTCTTGTTCCAGGATTTAAAGCCCATTCTACAACTTCCTTGTAGGTTTGGAGGCCCAATGTCATGATAACCTTTCGGATCTTGATCTTGAGACCCTATGCAAATCTGTTGGCCTTCTTTCTTTCTTTCTAGATTAGTTCTTGAGAAAATTTGGCCAGCTCAGTAAATTTCCTCTCGTATTCAGTTACTGTGAGATCCCTCTGATTGAGTCTCACGAAGTCTTCTTGCAACTTTCTAAGAGTTGCCTCCGGAAAGAATTTTTCATAAAATTTTTCTCTGAACTCTTCCCAGGTCATAGTTGTAATGTCAGCGTTGGGATCCATCTGCCGAATCCTCCACCATCCACGAGCTGGTACTTTGAAATGGTGTGTGGCTAATGCTACTCGTCGTGAACCCGTCACCTTCAGCACATTTAGTAACTCCTCCATCTCTTGGTACCAGAGATCAGCAGAGATGTAGTCAGTAGTTCCATCGAATGAGGGAGGATGAAGCTTTTGCAGATCCAGCAGCATCTTCTTCTGTCTTTCATCTTCTAGGTACTCTGGATTCCTTTGACGTTCCTGAGGTATTGGTGTTGGGACTTGGACTGGAATAAGCTCAAGTGCTTAAGGTTGCGGAGCCATCTGAGGGATTATCTGTGGAAGTGTCCTTCTCAATTGATTTAGTACCCTCTACGACTCATTCATCATGGCTTCCATTCGTGCCTCCATCCGTACCTCCATCCCAGCAGTAATTCCTGCTCTTGTTGTTCAGTCTCCTTAGAGGTGGTGGATCAAGTTATGTACCTTCTAGGTCCAGCCATTTTCTTGTAAAATTGAGCAAAGTGATAGCATGTGTCAAATATTCGTGCTATCATCGCTCTAAATATAGTTTCTAGGCTCTCTATTTGTTCAGTGGCCTAAAGTCTTTCTTCTAGGTTTTTTTCATGCATGGGTACAGGATTTGGTCTCAAAGCAAGTAAACAGTAAAGCATGCATATCACAAAATCATACAATCAAGCTAGCACAGCAAGGTTCCAAGCTTCCACCTAAGCTTTCAGGTTCAAGTATCCCATACCACTCTACCTCTTCTACTTAAGCTTTTACTCAAAATAGAGCCGCACCCAAATAATTTTGCGAATTGCTCGATAACTAAGGTTCCCCAGCCCACTATACTCAACCGTCCCATACCAGCGAGCATAGAGAAACCTATTCTGCCAGAGTTATCGATCATTCACCACACATGATCCATCATTCTCCGAGTCCAGGCTTCCTCCATAACCCTAAATTCCTATGCATCCCATACTACATAGAAACCAAAAATTATAGAAGCTTCTCAGTTTTGTGTCCTGGTCAAACAATTTTCTGTCTTAACACAAGTTTCAATCTCTAGCGTATGTCCTAGAGTCTTATGCTTTTGATCCACTATGCCAGCCATGACTACACCCTTTTCTACTTAAGGTCTTTTCTCTGGACCTAGGGTTCGGTTCGGGTTAACTTACAACCTTTTTCTGGTCAAGATACCACCTTTGGCATCTTTTTCTACTTCTAATCAATTCCTTACCCTAATTTTCCACCTTATAATTTTTTATCGAAAATAAGAGTGTTCTTCAACTCCGACTACTCATATAAATTAGTGGGACAACCTCCAGATCGGACGGCGAGACCAAAGTCTGCTTAGCAACTGCACTTTCTAGGGTGGGAAAACCCACCTCCCTTTCAATGTTTAACTTTACTCAGGACAAGGCTTACCCACTATCAGCTCAACTTGTACTCTTTGTATCTAAACAAAACATTTTCAAAACATATATTTCCTTTTTTTTTGAAAAAACTTTCTAAAACGTTCTTCAATTTCAAAAATAGAAAGTAGGGCATTCTAAATTCAATTCAATTCGATGTGAAGCCCTAATTTGAGTTTCTGATTCTTGTCAAGCAACTAATGTTTGACTTTCTATCTCTAGCCTAATCAACACATGTTTAGGCTTGATTTTCTATCTGAAACCCAAGGCACCTAAAACCTCGGCTCTGATACCACCTTTGGTATCAAAGTAACTTTCTAATTCTTGCTTAGTTCATCTACTAACTGAGCTCTGATACCACCTTTGGAACACCCCAACCCATGTATCTTTAAGTAATGTACATTGTCACCGTTCTCTTGATAGTAGATTTAACAAATGGCGGGTCGAACTGGTGCTAAATTACAAGTGACACAAACTTGTACTTTTCTTTTCAATATCTTTTGCTTTTGTATAAAATTTAATAATATAAAACTTTCAATAAAATCAAGGCAAGTTAAAAGAGATAAAGAAATTCAAACTATTTTATTCATAATAGAAATTGAAAGTACTAAACTCTTCAAAAAAAAAACTAATAGTTACAGCGGAAGACTTCAAAAATACTTTTTAGTAGAAAAACATAAAAATTTAGGCAACATGCCCTTAAAAACTTTTTAAAAAAATATAATACTGTAAACACTTTCTAAAAAATTATCTATATTCAACTACGCGGTAGATTTCATGTTCCTGAAAAATAAGAAAGGAATGAATGAGCCACATAGCCCAATGGATCCTTTTCGAACAACCATCTTTTATATTTAAACTCATAACACAATCATAATTCAAACACTTGCAATCATTAGGCATTTCAAACAATAATTTGTTCAAGTCGAGTCTTAGACCAAAAGAGCCTTTAATCCCTTGATATTCTTAACTAAGTAAATAGGGCCCACTTGGGATCAACCCGTTAGTGGCACGTGTCGGCATCAACCCATTATACATGGTAACCCACCAGTGATACACGACCCTCAAGTACTTAGGTCTGAAAACCATATGACCTAACTCATATGAAAAGAACACCCATAGTGTCGCGTTGACCACTATGATGGTACGTGGTTATTATATCCATCGTCTTAGATTAATTCTCATATCATGATCTCATAAAATAAACTTCAAAATATGAAATCAAACTAAAATTCAGAATATGCATAGTCAATTCATGAATTACTCATAAAAGATGCATCATACTATAATTTAAAAGCCTAAGCATGATACTAACATCGCATGGATGATATGATTACTCAAACATGAATCAAAACTGAAATACTAAAATAAACATTTAAAATTCTAGAACTAAAGTTGAAAATCTTTGAATTTAGTGAAAAACACACAAACAATGAGCATGCCATGAATTCAAATAAGAACAGAAGGGTGTTCTAGAAATTACTTCCACCTTGTGACGTTTTCTTCCGAAATTTCGGTAGCAATTCTACCCACGTACTAATGCCAATGAAGATCACCCAACTTAATTTCCCAATTCGAGAGAAGAACTTCTCACACACACACAAGAAGGAAAGATGGGAAGAGGTACCAAGAAGAAGGCTTAGAGAAAACAAGAGCAAAATTCAACTCTTATTTTTGGAATGAATGAAACTGGGAGCCTAAGGGGGTTTATATAGGTTTTCAAAGGGAAAAAATTAGAAAGTTTTGAGTTTTTCTTTGAATAAAATACTTTAATTCTCCTTAATTTCATACTTTCTAATTTTTGGAGCAAAATGAATATTTTTTTGGATTTTTTCTAATTTGAGAAATAATTTTCGGAATTATTAACATATTTTTTTGGATTTTCAAATTTTTCGTGATTTTTTTTTCGGATCCCTTAATCTCAGCCGTCAGATTAATCTCGGATCTATCAATGAAATTGGAGCTCTCAGCCATTGGATTTCCTCGAGCACATCAAGAGTTCGCGATTAATTCAAAACGACTTCAATCTAGACCGTTAGATGATCCTCGAGCAGCACGGTTCGCGATCTATCAACTCGGCTTTGATCTCGACCGTCGGATGATCCTCAATTACAGTGTGTGGATCTTATTTCGCAATCAACAAATTCTGTTCTGGCCGCACGATCATCCTTGAGTTTCATACGCGGATATCTGGCCGTTGGATTTTGATGATTTGGTGCACCCAGGCGTTCGGTTTGGTTTTAATCCCATTCGTTAGATTTTGGCAGATCAATTATGGATTGTATTTCTTGTTTTCTTTTCGGATTTTTGCCAAATCTTGATCCCAATTGACTTTCTAATCTTGTTTTCCTCAAAAAATTGCACATATCCTTGTATTTTTGTCTATGATATCCCATAATATACATTATATTCATATATTTTCTTCCAAAAATCCCTTAAGTTGATTTTTATTTTTCATTTGGGTAAACTAGGACTTGCCAAAATTTTCATTCGTCAATTCTGTATAATTTTCTAAGTAAAAATTCAAATTTCATATAAACTTTTTGAGATGTTACATGCTCACAGGCAACCTTCTAAAATATTAGAAACTTTCATTCTTGGTTTTCTTGTGTGCTCATGGGCAATCTTCTAATATTGAAAACTTTTTATTTTGTTTTCTTTGTGCACACATGTGAGCAATATGGTTTTGGGACTTTCTAATTTTCCATCTTTCTTTTTCTCTTGGATGCGATATCATGTAAATGTCTTTATTTTCCATTCCTTCTTTATTCTTGTGGGACGCACTACTATGTGTGTAAATGTTTGTATTTTGTATTTTACCTCACATAAGACCATGTCTTTGAGCAAGTTTCTAATTTGCTTCTTATGACACCCATATTGAGAAATGAACTTCTAATGAATTAATTTCATTTATCATTTATGCCTCAATAATGTTGCCCCTCAATTTTCCTAAATTTATCTTTGTCTTATTCCATTCTTCATTTCACTCAGACTATTTGAGCAAGGACTTCTAGTGAATCAATTGAACATATAGTTGAAGGAAATCATATCATTTTATTTCATACAAATTTTTCAGGGTATTACGTTACTGGTGGAGAGGTATGAAGAGGGATATAACCAAGTACGTCTCTAAATGTCTGACCTGTCAATAGATAGAGGTCAAACATAGGAAACCCTCAAGAATATTGCAACCACTTCTGATTTTAGAATGGAAGTAACATAATATTGCAATGCACTTTGTAAGAGACCTGCACCAGAAATTAAAAGGGTGAAGACACAATATGGGTGATTATGGATCGGTTCACGAAGGTAGCTCATTTCCAATCCATCCGATCTACAGATATAGTAGGAAAACTAGGAGAATTGTATTTCAGGGAGATAGTAAGGCTGCATGGAGTACTCAAGACCATTGCGTCAGACAAAGATTCCAGGTTCAAATCTCAATTTTGGCGAAGCCTGCAGAATGAACTAGGCAGTATACTCACCATGAGTACAACTTTCTACCCTTAGACAGATGGGCAGTCTAAGAAAGTCATACAGATATTAGAAGATATATGTTGAGAGCATATGCCCTTGACTTCAAGGGTAATTGGAGCAAATACTTGCAGTAACAAAATTTACTTACAATAATAGCTACTAAGCAAGTATCAAAATGGCTCCGTATGAAGCTTTCTATGGTAGAACCTATAGATCTCCATCATACTGGGTAGATTTTAAGTATCATGTACTTACAGGGCCAGACCTAGTATAAGAAATGAACTAACAAGTGAAACAAATTCAAAAGAGGTTAACCATGGCTTAGAGTAGGTGCAAGAGTTATGCGGACAAGATAAAAAGACCTCTAGAGTTCCAAAAGGGTGATAGAGTGTTCCTAAAGATCAATCCCCAAGAGGGGATCAAACATTTTGGGATCAAAAAAAAAACTATCACCAACGTTTATCAGTCCATTTGAAATACTCAGGCGAGTCGGTGAATGTGCCTATGAGTTGGACCTACTGTTAGTTGCATAGTAGACTAATTATATTATACGTATTTTATGTATAATATGCATTAATATAATAGAAAATGTAGTGTATTTGTTTATATTTAGTATAATATGCATTTAGAGTATCGTTGCATCATTTTAGCATGTTTTAATGTTATTTTATATGAATATA